>WSYH01004228.1:12915-55753 GCA_036426205.1 Ascaphus truei
GCATCGCAGGAAGCACAGGGGCACATCGCAGGCAGCGCATTGCACGGAACGCATCGCAGGAAGTGCATCACAGGAGCAGATTGCAGGAAACGCATCGCAGGAAGCACAGGGGCACATCGCAGGCAGCGCATTGCACGGAACGCATCGCAGGAAGTGCATCACAGGAGCAGATTGCAGGAAACGCATCACAGGAGCACATTGCAATAAACGCATCGCAGGAAGTACATCACAGGGGCACATTGCAGGTAGCGCATCACAGGAGCACATTGCAGGTAGCGCATCGGAGGAGCACATTGCAGGCATCGCAGGCAGAGCATCTCAGGAGTACATCGCAGGCAGCACATAGCAGGCAAGTGGTCAAAAAACATGTTGTATTGAACAACAAATCCAACATTTCGGTCCAACATTAGGACCTTCATCAGACCTTTATGTCTGTAAATATCTATATATCTATTTATATATGTGGTAGCCTTCCACGGTTCTACAAATCTATTAAAATTCACCAGATAACAGGCAGGACACCTTCACCATCATTCCCAAGGAGACCCAGGAGGAAAACTTAGCACAACTTGGCGTGTGTGATTTCATCAATACATGAATCATGTTAACTTAACCAGAAACTAAAATAAATATTAAAATAAAATAAATATGCTCATAGTTTGTATCCTGGGACAGGTAGAGGGCAAGGTATAGGACAAAATAAAGGGCCAGGTGTAGGGATAGGGGTAAGTGTAGGTGCAGAGGTAAGTGCAGCCAGGGGCAGTTGTAAGGTTAAGGGTAAAAAAAAGGGGCAGGTAGAGGTGCAGGGGTAAGTGTGGGGGCAGATAGAACTATAGAAGTAGGTGCAACCAGGAGCATGTAAAGGTAAGTGTAGGGGCAGGTAGACGTATAAGGGTAAGTGTAGGGGCAGGTAGAAGTATAAGGGTAAGTGTAAGGGCAGGTGTATTTGTGTGGCATAGAGTATTCAGACCGTATAATAATGTGATAGCTATGGGGCAGTATAATGAAGTTTAATCTGAACACAGGACTACATCCCCCAGACTCCTCTGCGGCAAACCCGCCTTGCTTGCAATGTCCGGACTACATCTCCCAGATTCCTCTGCGGCAGACGCTCCCTTGCGTGCAATGTCCGGACTACATCTCCCAGACTGCTCTGCGGCCGACGCTCCCTTGCGTGCAATGTCCGGACTACACCTCCCAGAGATCCGTGAATTGGCCTCGGCGCAGACTTGGCGCATCTGGACTTCATCTCCCAGACTCCCACGCGGCGGGGCGCATGCGCGGCCTGGTGTTTGCGCTCCTCGGGCGGTGACGTTGTCGGGTGGAAGTGTCCGGCCTGTTCAGGGGGCTGCGGCCTCACCCCGATACTGTGCGAGGGACCCGGGGCTTGGGGGGAAGGGTCCGTGTATGTCTAGAAGTATAGCCTGTAGTTAAGGGGTCAGTAGTAGCAAGAGGGGTTCAGAGGTCAGTGTCCGTGGTTGCCAAGGGTTAAGAGATCAGTGTCCATGGTTGCCAAGGGTTAAGAGATCAGTGTCCATGGTTGCCAAGGGTTAAGAGATCAGTGTCCATGGTAGGCACGGTTTCACAGGTCACTGTCCGTGAGAGGGCAGAATATGTGGTAGCCAGGGGTTCAGAGGTCCGTGTTCTGAGAGGCCAGGGGTTTAGAGGTCAGTGTTCATGGTAGCCAGGTGTCCAGAGCTCGGCCTCCATTATAGCCAAGGGTTCAAAGGTCAGTGAAGTTGCCCCCTCCTCGTGCCACCATGCTGCGCTCCTTCCCTGCCGCCCGCCTCCTCTCCGCTCTCTCTGGGAGCAGCGTCCTGGTGAAGTGCCTGTGGGGGGCCGTGCTGCTCCTCTACCTGCTCTCCTTCTGGCTGGACACAGCGCAGGCTCTGGCGGTCACTCCTGGACTACTTTTGCCTCCCAACCTGTGGCTGTGGAGCCTTGTCACGCACGGGCTGGTGGAGTTGCACGCTTGGGACGTCCTTGCAAACCTGTGTCTGACACTGGGGGCCGGACGCCGGCTAGAGCCTCTGTGGGGGGCCCCTGAGTTGCTGCTGTTTTACGGACTGGTCAACGTAGCTGCGGGGGTCCTGGGTTCCCTCTGCTTCCTGCTGGCCTACGCGGCCACGTCAGACTTGCACTTTCTGTTCTCTGCCCGCATCCACGGATTCCCGGCCTTCGCCGGAGCTATTCTGGTGGCCCACAAGCAGACAGCGGGAGATGGGCAGATGGTGCCCCAGCGCTGGATGCGGGCGCTGCCCCAGCTGGTCTTGGTGGTGGTGGCAGTGCTGAGTGTGGCTGGCGTGGCGCCAGGCCAGCTGTTGGTGGGGTACAGCCTGGGGCTACTCTCTGGCTGGGTGTATCTGCGCTTCTACCAGCGGCACAGCCGGGGCAGGGGGGACATGTCCGACCACTTCTCCTTTGCCAGCTTCTTCCCCGGCCCTGTGCAACCACCCGCTGCTCTATTAGGGAGCTTGGCGCATGCTGTCCTGGTGAAGCTTCGACTCTGCCCACGAGCGGTCAAGAGGTACGACGTGGGGGCTCCTTCATCCATCACCATCAGTCTGCCGGGGACTGACCCCCAGGACGCAGAGAGGAGGAGGTAATAACAGGGGAGGGTGTTGGGGGGTCTGTCAGTGGGTGCACCGGGTAGGATACACAGGTGACACCTTGCTGTCATCATGCTGATGTAATCGCTGTGCCAGAAGTTTTCAAATGTTGGATTCTGCTGTTTACTGTCAGCTATGACATCAATATGGCGACCTCAAGTCCCACTGGGTGTTACATTTATTCTTTTTAAATTAACTTCTTTGTTGCCAACCTCAACAAACTATGTATGTTCTTGAAACGGGGTGTCGGACGAGGCCCCCGCTCTTTCCAGTTCCTATGTGTGGTGTGGCCACTTATCATAGACGGGGTTTAGCCTTCCCTTCTTGGTTCGCTGGTCTCTGTGTGTGTGTGTGTGTGTGTGTGTGTTGGTGTGAGAACGGTCTCTGTGTGTATGTGTGTGGATAGAGGAGAGGGCCCGGGGCCACTGTGTGTGGGTTTGGTTGTGTGTGTGTGTGTGACGTTCTTGTGTATGTGTGTGGAGACCGGCCTCGTGTGTGTGTGTGTGGTGGTGTGTGTGTGTGGTGTGGTTGTGTGTTGCGTGTTGGGTGCGCCGGCCCTGTTTGTGTGTGTGTGTGACGGCCCGTGCCCATGTGTTGTGTCTGTGTGTTGTGTGCGGCCGGGCCCTGTGGTGTGTGATGTGTGTGCGGCCCGGCCCTGTTGTGTGTGGTGTGTCGGCCCGGGTGTGTGGTGTTGGTGTGGGCGGTCTGTGTGTGTGTGGGAGAGATCGGCCCGGGCCTTGTGTGTGTGTGTGTGTGAGCGGCCCGGGCCGTGTGTGTGTGTGAGAGCTGCCCGGGCTGTGTGTGTGTGTGGGTGTGTGTGAGAGCGGTGCCGGGCCGTGGGTGTGTGTGTGAGAGCGGCCCGGGCCCTGTGTGTGTGTGTGTGTGTGTGTGTGTGTGAGAGCGGCCGGGCCCTGTGTGTGTGTGTGTTGTGTGGGAGAGGCCGGCCTGTGTGTGTGGGTGTGTGTGTGTGTGGTGTGAGAGCGGCCCGGGCCTGTGTGTGTATGGGAGAGAGCGGCCCGGGCCCTGTGTGTGTGTGTGTGGAGAGAGGGCCCGGGACCTGTGTGTGTGTGTGTGTGTGTGTGTGTGTGTGGAGAGAGCGGACCGGGCCCTGTGTGTGTGTGTGTGGTGTTGTGTGAGAGCGGCCCGGGCCCTGTGTGTGTGTGTGGGAGAGAGCGCCCGGGGCCCTGGTGTGTGTGTGGGTGTGTGTGTGTGTGTGTGAGGAGCGGCCCGGGGCCCTGTGTGTGTGTGTGTGTGGAGAGAGCGGACCGGGCCCTGTATGTGTGTGTGTGTGTGTGTGTGGTGTGTGTAGTGTGTGTGGTTGTGTGTGCCGGGCCATGGTGGGTGTGTGTGGGATGAGAGCGGCCCGGGGCCGGATGTGTGATGTGGAGAGAGAGGCCCGGGCCTGTGTGTGTGTGTGTGTGTGTGTTGTGTGAGAGAGAGGGCCCGGGACGTTTTGTGTGTGGGAGAGAGACCGCCCGGGCCACTGTGTGTGTGTGTGGTGTGGTGTGTTGAGCAGAGAGCGGGCCGGGCCCTGTGGTGTTAGTTGTGTGGGAGAGATCGGCCCGGGCCCGTGTGTGGTGGAGAGAGCGGGCGGGCCCTGTGGGGGTGGCTGTGTGTGGTGGTTGTGAGAAGTGCCGGGCCCTGTGTGTGGTGTAGTGGTGGTGTTGACGTGTGTGTGTGTGTTGTGTGTGTGGGGAGAGAGACGGCCCGGGCCCTGTAGTGTTTGTGGGGGACCGAGAGCGCCCGGGCCCTTTATGTGTGTGGTGGGAGAGAGCGCCCGGGGCCCTGTAGTGTGTGTGGGGGAGAAAGGGCCCGGGCCGTGGTGTGTGTGGTGTGTGTGCGGCCGGGACCTGTAGGTGTGGGGGGGGAGGGGGGCGAGGGAGATTTCGGATTATGAGAGGAGCGGCCGGGACCGGTGGGCGTGGGGGGGGGCAGGGGGAGAGGGGAGTGGAGACAGCCCGGGAAATGGTGGTGGGGGGGGGAAGGGGGGCCGAGGGGAGGAGAGCAAGACCGGGACCCCGGTGTGGGTGGGGGGGGGAGAGGGGAGGAGAGCGGCCAGGCCAGGGTTCTTGTGTGGTGGTGGGGAGATGCGGCCTGGGCCGTGTGTGTGTGTGTGTGTCAGTCATGTGTATGATCAGTCTGCTGCTGCTGGACACTGAGCAGAGGATTCTGGGAGCTATGTGGCCGGACCACATTGGGAGGTGTGTGTGTGTGTGGCCTGTGTATGATCAGTATGATGCCGCCGGTCAGTGAGCAGAGGATTCTGGGAGCTTTGTGACCGGAGCACAGTGGGAGGGGGGAGTGTGTGCGAACGCGGGGGGCAGGCCCAGCAAACCCGCTCTGGGAGCCTGGAGGTGTCCGGTTCACATTCTGACCGAGTCTTTCATGTGCACAAGGGCATAAAGCAGATGATTAATAAGGATTGACAGTGACCCGCAGCACACTCGGCTCTGTAAGAGTGTCCCAATGTGAAAGCAGCCTGTCCTCTTCCAAGTAGCCGCTGGGTACAAGTATAAGAGAGACCTTGAAAGGATGCTGAAAGTAAACCATTATTTTTATGCTCCCTGCCCCCCCTGTTATTACCTCTGTGCGCCCTGCTCTCCCCTGGACCCATGATCACGTTATCATCTCTGTGCGCCCTGCTCTCCCCCCGCCCCACCCCCCTATGATCACATTGCTATCCGTGTTCCCTGCACTCTCCCGTCCCCCCCCTGATCACTTTGGCATCTCTGTGCGTCCTGCTCTCCCCCCTGCCCCCTGTGATCACGTTATCTCTGTGCCTTGCTCTCCCCTGCCCCCCATGATCACGTTATCTCTGTGCGCCCTGCTCTCCGCCCCCCATGATCACAATGGTCTCATCCCGGGAGCCAAAGCAGAACCCTGAGTACAGCCAGTGATAGAAATGGATTTAAAACATTAGTGGTACTGCATGCTCACTCTTACCATTTATAGCCAGTCCGGGGCCCTGCTCCCATATCTCTGGAAGGTGTGTGTGTGTGTGTGTGTCACTTGCACTACTGCTGGCAGCAGGCGGTAAATGCTGGGTTACCGTACAGTGTATATTAGATGCAGGGATAGGCCGGGTATATGGTTATAGGTGGGGGTGGTTTGCAGTGATGTTAGTGTCATGCGGGTCACAGTGTCTCCTCTCACCCTCCCTCCAGGCAGCTGGCCCTAAAAGCTCTGAACGAGCGTCTGAAGCGCGTGGAAGACCAGACATCGTGGCCTAGCATGGAGGAAGAGGACGAGGAGGATGAAGATGGCAGTCGAGAGGAGAACTCCTTTCATAGCGTGGGCACCCCAGACACACATGGGGCGCAAGAGCCCAGCTTGGCTTCACCACATGAGGCGACATCGCCAGTTTAACCACCCACCAACTTCTGTCCTGCTGTCAGCGACATTACTGGCCCCTGTCCTACCACGTTCCGTGACATCCCGCCGCCGAAGTGGGAGGGGTCCTCCCAGTTCTGTGTCGTGTTGGGACTGACGGGGGCATCCAGTGGGAACACTAAGAATACAAACTTTCCCCCTGGAGCAAATATTAACCTGTCTGCCCCGTGGCTCAGCTCTGAGCGGGGGACACGCCGTGCCATTGAGACATGGGTATCTGTGCTCTGCACCCCGTGCTTAGTTAGGGCTCCCCCTGTGTGCTCTGCACTCCCAGATCACAGTCGGGGTCCCTCTACAATGAACGCCGTCATCACTCTGGCTTCGCATCATCAAACTGTAAACACTGGGCTGAGCTTCCGGATTTGCTGCCACTGCAGAAACCGGACAGTGACGGGCGTCTCCTCCATCAGCCGGACACGACGCCGGTCACTCCCAGCGCACTGCAGGATGGAGAGGGACCGTGACAGGCTTCTCCATCCGCCGGACATGACACTAGTCACTCGCAGTGCGGGACAGAGAGGGACCGTGACAGGCGTCTCCACCATCAGCCGGTCACTCCCAGCGCACTGAGGACGGAGAGGGACCGTGACGTGGTCTCCAGTAGCCGTGTATCTGCCCTGAGTGTAGCCCCCCACATTTCTCTGTGGCTGGGTGTCATCTGACTGGGGGTCATCTTTGTTTGATTTTGAGGGGGCGTGTCATTTTCCTGCAGTTTGGGTTCACTCTTTGAAGGGTGCTGCCCTCCCTCTGGGGGTACCCTGCCTCTGGGGGTACCGGCGGGTTTGGGGCTGGAAGAGAAGGGACGTTTTCTTTCTTTTTAACGTTATACAATGTTTTTCTCCAGCTGAGCAGAGACATGTAAATGCTGATTTTCTGTTTGGATTAAATGTTTTGGAAATGAGCTGGGGGTCATGTGATTGTGGCTGACCCCTAGATAATGCAGATTCCATAATGAACATGGGACAACCTAATAAAAAGATGTGAGTCAGGCAGCACTACTGTTAGAAATGTAGATTTACAGCAATAGTCTGTGTACAGTGCCACTGGAACAAGAGGCCCTATCCCCTCTTAAATGCCATACAAACATACAGGAGGTTCCCAGCACTCTAAGGAAAGATACTTGAAACAAGCAGTTTGCCTAGAAAACAATTGAGTGAAGAACCGCAATCAGCAGATACAAAAGTGCATAGACAATCACAAAGTGCATAAACGTACATATAGTGATATAAAGAACCAAAAACCCAGAAAAAAGGGGACCTAAGGTAAAAAAAAAAAAAAAACAAGTGAACGGTAAAATACTTAATCAAGCCCAGGCATCGAGTCTCAGCAAATATGTTCTGGGACCATTATCAAATAGCCCCGTACACAGAAGGGCAAAAAGGAGTAACGTGTAGAATGAACAGAGGAGGGAGCAAACTAAATAAGGAGAGCGACCTCTTCTCCAGGCCCGTTCCCAAAGGCAATGGTTCTTCCCTTTCTCCTGTGTATGAGTGTAGAGGTGGGCGACTCAAACAAGTTTCCGATCATCAGTCCAACTACAGTTAAAATGAAAGAGCGTCCCCACGAGGTTCCCGTTCCTGGCGCTCGGCTTGCTGTAGTAAAGACGCCTCGAGGAGGAGGTTACAAGCCTCGATTTATGTAGCGTAGCTGGACGCCAACGTCATCCCATTGACGTGGCAACGGTGGCTGCGAACGACTGATGCGTGTGTTCTAACGGCACGTAAATACGTCATGAAGCAGGGGCTCTCCATGCACGTCACAGTGGCTAAGTGGATTCCCCTAGGTACTTGGCAACGCATCCTCAAATCTCAACAATGAATCTGTTGACGTGAAAAATAGGCAGAAAAAAAATGTGTTCCATAAATCTGACCATGGAAAACGGCGAAAAAAAGCGCAATCCAAACTGGATACTATTAAAATAAATAATTATCCCATTGCTACCACAAATAATTATAAGTAAGCCTCTACTGCCAGATGCTGCTAATACAAGCGGTCTCCAAAACCGGCCAAAGATGCAATACAGGCGACTATTGATTTTAGCTGGTCACAGGTAGGATTTAAAGAGTATAAAACCTACCAGTGAATGGAATGGGACATTTGGTCGCAGCCGTTTTGCTGCGACCAAATGACCACCGCTTTAACGTAGACTGATCCTCCACTGATCAACCTTTGGAATCTCCACCACCGGCTGTTTCTAAGGTACGTTTTTTTACTGTTTAGGGTAGCGGGTTAATTTAAGGGGTTTTAGCGGTTAGGGTAGGGTGTTTAGGCACTTACCCTTAGCGGCGAAGTGGCCTGCCGCAAGGTGAATCGCAGTGACCATGTGCTCGTAGACCGCCAGTGAATGTATCAGTGTTTATAAAGATAAAATCAAATTGATGTGCTGAAACCGAACGCACAATCACAAAAGTTCTTCCGTGTTCGATTCCAGACACAGACTGAGGCTATGAGATTAGTCTTAATTACAACTATGGCTTTGTCCCCGCTGGCACTGATCGCGCTCATGTTTGGAGAGCTCTCCAAGCATGAGCGCCGGGTGTCTTTTACATTTTCGGAAGCGCTCACAGGGGGCGGGCGGGGGGGACGCTGCAGGGGACGCAGAGCGCGCTAGAAAGTCTAAAAAATGTATTTACCTGAACGCCGGTGAGCGTGTGTGCACGCGCATACCCGCGCGCGCATCGCGTGAGCAGGGACTTGCATATATATGTATATATGCAAGTCACCTCGCCAAGCGTCGCCGCTCAGCGAGCTCAGCGCTAGCGGGGACGCAGCCTAAAGGAGACAGGCTTTTGGAGATGCTTAAAGACCATTACATGACCCAAATTATTGAGGAACCAACCAGGAGAGGGGCAATACTGGATTTGGTAATATGAAACATTGTAGAAGTAATAACAAATATTCAAGTCCAGGAACATTTGGGTAACAGTGATCATAACATGATCTAATTTAAATAAATTATCAAAAAAAACAGATTACCTGTGTTCAACAAAGACTTTAAACGTTAGAAAGGCAGATTTTAATAAACGGAGGGCTAATCTACAAGGAATAAATTGGGATGATTTTTCATGGGAAAAATGTGGAACCTTACTTGTTATCTCTATATAAGATGGAGGATTATGACACACTGATGGAAGCCAAAATAGCAGGTGAAACGCGTTGGGAATGGTCACACCGAGGCCCCCGTCCTTGCAGCAGCACCAGCAGCTGTTCTGGGATTTCAGCACAGAAGTTGAAGCCGGGTAAAGCAGCTGATGATTTACCAGGACATAGCCGGAGGGGTGAGAGTGCCGAAGAACACTCACTGCTCTTTTTTAGTTGGGAAAGTGTGCGTGTAATTCCTCCCCACCCCCAAGGGTTTTTTTTTTGTTTTAATGTATAATCGTTTTAGTAAAACGTTATATTGTATCCTTGCCATGTGTTTGCATTTCCAAATGAGAAATGGTGCATTAAGAAGGGCACCTCAGACCCATTGACAACTTCTTATGCTGGAATCGAGCATGGAGGAACTATTTTGAGTGTACGTTCTTTTTGAGCACATCAATTTGATTTTATCTTTAGAAACACTGATACATTCACTGTTCGACTTTATACTCTTTACATCTTACCTCTGACCAGTTTGCGCTAATACTGTTATCTGTATATAAAGCGAACCATGAAAGTATAACAATTCTGAGTAATGGTAATTACGGAATAAAGGGAAAATAGTGCTGTATTATCACTGGTCCAAATAAATGGTTAATCCCAATAACACATTATGACTACCTGTCCGCAATCATAAGTAGGAGAAAATACATTTGTGTGCTTTGGACAATAAGGGAATGAAGGGGGACAAAACCAGAAGGGGAAATAGAAATCAGTCACATGAAATAAAGAGACGGGGAGGGGGGACACGCAGAGATGAATGGAGTCCCGGAGACACTGAGAAGGAAACCATTGTAGCGAGTGTTCTTTAGATAGGTCTGATCTCCAAAGCAGCGTCAGTAACTAGAATCCAATTTAAATGTTAAGTATCCTCAAGGACAGAGCGTGTACTTGGGTTCCACAGCCGGGTAGTATGCTCACGGAACCATGTTGGATCGAATCGGAGACTGAATTGTAGTATGGAGGACTGGGGAGAGGTGGGTCGCAACCCTCTACAGACAAGGAAGGTTCACATGCACTGGTCAATATATACCGAGGTGGGTATAACGGCAGGGTCACACCCATCCGGTGAGGGAACAACGGCACAACCAGGCCAAGGTGAAAAGGTTGAATCTGGTGAAAGAAGTTAAGCATAACACTGCATATAGAGAATGATAGGGGTGCACTGATAAACACTGTCTTCAGTAAACAGCCTTAAGATATGGCAAGCAAGACTGGGCGGTTAAATGGGCAATAGCAGGGGTAGGAGCACATCCGGAGTGGGGATCAGCTGACGGTCCGACCAACACTACCGGAAGAGGTCCAGCTCCTTGGTGATCCCACTGGGCGCCAATGTATTGTTTCCTAATCCACTGAGACTATCTGAAGGAGTCTTCTGTATATGTCGCCATGTCCTGAGTCTTCTCGACTCCATCGATCACCTGATACCTGAGTTGGCTCACATTATGTCCAGCTTGTATGAAGTGCTTTGCCACTGCGGCCTCCACATCATCTCTACAGATTGCAACTTTATGCTGGTGGATCACTGACACTTTGGGTGGTTACCACCACATATCCCATTTCACACGGGCATTTAATCAGCTATACCACATTGTGAGACATGTATGGAAAGCCCCAGAACCTGGCCCGTTAGGGACTCTGGTTCCTACCTGTGGTTGCTATGTCCATCAGCGAGGTTATGTAATGTCAGAAACGGGGGCAGGTATTTGGGAAGGGGAGCACTGACCATTTCATGACTAACCCAATGGGATTGTAGTGAAGTCCTAATAGTTTTCTTCTACATCCCACACACACTACACACAGACCTGGTTCCACTAAGCTCATAGTGACGGGAGCGCAGAGACATCCGTACTGAATGGGCACAGAACTATAATGCTTCACTTGGGAGATTACAGCTGTGTGGCTGTATATTGCTGCTAGCTGTGTACGTGGGTGTGTATTGCTGCTAGCTGTGTACGTGGGTGTGTATTTTAGCTAGCTGTGTACGTGGGTGTGTATTTTAGCTAGCTGTGTACGTGGGTGTGTATGTTAGCTAGCTGTGTATTGCTACTAGCTGTGTATGTGGGTGTGTATTGCTACTAGCTGTGTATGTGGGTGTGTATTGCTACTAGCTGTGTATGTGGGTGTGTATTGCTGCTAGCTGTGTACGTGGGTGTGTATTGCTGCTAGCTGTGTATGTGGGTGTGTATTGCTCTGCTGTGAGCTGTGTACTATGAGTGGGTGTTATGTGCGCTAGCTGTGTACGTGGTGGTGTATTGCGGCTAGCGTGTACGTGGGTGTGTTGCTGCTATTGCAGCTTGTACGTGGCTGTTATTGCTGTCATTGCAGCTGTGTACGTGGCTGTTATTGTGTATATGCGAGCTGTGTACCGTGGCTGTATATTGGTGCTATGCGAGCTAGTTGACCTGCTGTATGATTGGTGCTATTGCCGAGCTGCTGGTAATTGGTGTATATGGCTTCTAATTGCGCAGCTTGTTACCGTGGCTGTATATTGGTGTGCTATTGCGAGCTGTTTACCGGGGGGGATGGCTGTTACGTTGGTTTGCTATGGGGCGAGCTGGTGTACTTGCTGTATATTGGTCTATTGCGAGCTGGTGTAAGCCTGGCTGTATATTGTGCTATGGTGCGAGCTGTGTACGGCATGTATATTGGTGCTATTGCGACTGTGTACTGGCTGTAATTGGTGCTATTGCGAGACTGTGTACCTGGGCTGTATATTGGTGCTATTCGCAGCTGTGTACGTGGCTGTATATTGGTGCTATTTGGCGAGCGTGTGTACGTGGCTGTATTTGGTGCTATTGCGAGCTGTGTACTGGCTGTGTTATGGTGCTATTGCGAGCTGTGATATTGGTGCTATATTAGGAGCTTTGTACGTGCGTATATTGGTGCTATTGCGAGCTGTGTATTGGTGCTATTGCGAGCTGTGTACGTGGCTGTATATTGGTGCTATTGCGAGCTGTGTACGTGGCTGTATATTGGTGCTATTGCGAGCTGTGTACGTGGCTGTATATTGGTGCTATTGCGAGCTGTGTATCGTGGGCTGTATATTGGTGCTATTGCGAGCTGTGTACGTGGCTGTATATTGGTGCTATTGCGAGCTGTGTACGTATGTGGCTTGTAGTTGGTGGTGCTATTGCGAGCTGTGTACGTGGCTGTATATTGGTGCTATTGCGAGCTGTGTACGTGGCTGTATATTGGTGCTATTGCGAGCTGTGTACCTGGCTGTATATTGGTGCTATGGCGAGCTGTGTACGTGGCTGTATATTGGTGCTATTGCGAGCTGTGTACGTGGCTGTGTATTGGTGCTATTGCGAGCTGTGTACGTACGTGGCTGTATATTGGTGCTATTGCGGGCGGTCTGGCGTGGTGTGTATTGGTGCTATTGCGAGCTGTGTACGTACGTGGCTGTATATTGGTGCTATTGCGAGCTGTGTACCTGGCTGTATATTGGTGCTATGCGGACTGTGTAAGTGGCTTTGGTATTGGTGCTATTGCGAGCTGTGTACGTACGTGGTGGCTGTATATTGGTGCTATTGCGACTGTGTACGTGGCTGTATATTGGTGCTATTGCGAGCTGTGTACGTGGCTGTATATTGGTGCTATTGCGAGCTGTGTACGTGGCTGTGTATTGGTGCTATTGCGAGCTGTGTACGTACGTGGCTGTATATTGGTGCTATTGCGAGCTGTGTATTGCTGGGTGTGCCCAGTTACCTAAAGACAAGCACCACCTCTGGGATGAAGAGCCAGGCCTCGCTTTTGCTGTTTGGGGAGGACCAGGTTGTTTCACAGCTCTGCACAGGTCCTTTAAAACCGTTCAAAGCATTTATTGGGTCCATGAGCTCGGATATGACAGCGAGCATGTGACACGTGACACCCCCACACGAGGGGACCAGGCCCACCCATCCTGTCACCAGGCCCGTCCCTGTACAGACGCTCATTGTATCACAAATAAGGCGCGGCGCCATGATCCGAGAGTAACAGAACGTGTGTGTGTAATCATGCTCGCAGACATGATTATGAGTGTTTTGGACATTTGTCCGACAGCACTGACTGCATGTCCAGCGCCAGCCCAATAACACAATGGGGGAGAGCGGTCTTTAACCTGTGTCCGGACGCCCCGACTCAGGACTGGCTTTTCTTGCGATACAGATAGGCGTTGCTCACTTGGTTCATGATAACCAGGCCAGTGAGGAGGGGACACATGGCACACAGGTACCAGGATACGCCGGTGACAGAGGCGCTAAACCATATAGAGCACATGCCAAGCAGGAGGCTGGCACAGCCCAGCAGGTAGCCCAGCAGGCCGGCGGTGGCATGGTATAATTTACGCTGGGCAAGGCTCCAGCTCTGCAGCAGTTTGGGGTACAGCAGTGACACCCCCCCGAGACTCTGCAGCAGAGCACACAGCACCGTCAGTGTCCCCAGCAGCCCGTGCCACGTGGAAAGGTGGCGCTTCCCCTGCTGCATCTTGTTGGTGTAGATGATCCCCAGGCCCAGCAGAGCGCAGAGCACAGCCAGCAGCTGCAGAGCCCAGTGTGTGCGAACGCGTGCTCTGCGGGAGAGGGAGCGGAACAGGGAGGAGTCCGGGGAGAACACCAAGACCGCCTCCGTCATGAGAAAGGAAAACTGCAGGGACAGAGCGGCCACCTGTTACTGCGGCACCCCCATGCTGCTCCCCGCCCCGCCTGTCACACACACCCACACTGCCCCCTCCCAGTGTCACTGTGACACCCCCTGCCTGTCCTGCAACACCCCCATACTCCCCCCGTGCATCACTTTGTGACACCCCCACACTTCTCCCTCCCTGTCATTGTGACACCCCCATTGCCCCCTCGCTGTGTCACTGCGCCACCCCCACATTACCCCCTCCCCCTACGACACCCCCACAGTTTTCCCCAGCGCGCTACTCTGCGACTCCTACATTGCCCCCCATCCCCGTCACTGCGACAGCCCCAAAACTACCACCACCTCCACCGCGCGACAGGACCCCACCACCTACCACCCTCCACGTCGTCACTGCGACACCCACACTGCCCCCGTCATGCGACACCGACCACCCCCCAACTACCCCCCCCCATGTCACTGCGACAAACCCGCACACTGCCCCCCGTCACTGCGACACACCCACACTACCTCCCGTCACTGTGACACCCCCACACTACCCACTCCCCCTGTCACGACCCCCATCACTACGACCACCGTCACGTGACACCCCACACTACCTCCGTCACTGTGACACCCCCCACTACCCCCCGTCACTTTGACACCCCCACACTACCCCCGTCACTGTGACAACCCCACACTACCCCTGTCACTGCCACACCCCCACCTGTCACTCCCCTCCCCGCCTGTCACTCTGCGACACCCCCACACTCCCCCACCTGTCACCCCGCGACACCCCCATCCTCCCCTCCCGTCACTCTGCAAACACACCCCCACCTGTCCTTTTGCCCCCCCCCCCCACCCTGCCTGTCACTTTGCGGCTCCTTACTCTAGTGGGCGCATATTCATCTGTCACTATGCATTTCGGGTCAATACTCACAGCTAGGGTCATGAGGAACGGGTGCCAGGAGAAGAGACCTGGAAGAGGAGATCAAAGGGTTAATAGTGTCATAGGAATCACTGCAGCATGTACCCCACTACGCAGATCATTTAGCAGCTGGGGGGAGGGGGGGAGGGGGGGAGGGGGGGTTCCATGGGAGAGCAATAGACCAAGATGATGGCAAGTAAGATGGGAGGATAACATCAGAACATGGAGAAGACCATGGGAGAGGCATAGTGCAGCGTGTTGTTTGTTCTATATATATATATATAATATTATATATATATAGTGGTCGACAAATAACCAAAAATATCTACTCGACACTAGTACCAAAACGTGTGATGCCTGGGCCAAAAGGAGGCTCGCCACCATGTTAAATCCACCCCCGGGTGCGTGCCAAATGTATAGTTTGCAACATTATATATATATATATATATATATATCATATATAAATATATATATATTATATATATATATATATATATATATATATATATAATATATATCTATAGAATATATATATATATTATATATATATTAATATCATGAAAATAGCCGTGTTAGTCCAGACCCTATCTAAGTAATATTCTGTTGGTTTTTTTTTCCCCCTCTCTCCACACTGTTTAGCCATAGATTCCTTTGTATATCAGATATTGCTTGACCTGAGAAGGTTACTCTCGAAAGCTTGTCTCTGACATAAATGTTTATAAATAAAAAAGGTATCACCTAATACTGAAGAACTCATTATTTCTGCACTATAGATATATATATTAAAAAAAAAGAGAGAAGTTCCAATCGCGGCAAAACTGGTTATGGAGTTGTTCTCAGCGTTAAATTGTACGGTAGTTTCTTCTGGGGTTCTCAGAGTACATAGTAACTGTAAAAAGACATTTTGTACGTGTAGAAGTGCGTATGTATATCTCTGAATGTACATCATCTCCAGCCCTGTGTCTCCCCACTGCTGGTGAAGTCTCCCCAATGATCTGCCCAGGTCCTGCGTTGGTAACAACCTCTCTTCTCCACCGCGGCGCAACACATGTTCTGATACTCAACCCCTCCCATCTTACTTTTGGTCGTCGTCTCAGTCTTTTAATTCTCTTGGAATCAGTTGGGTTCCAATTTGTCCGCGATGGTCATATTCTTCTTGCGATATGTCCGGGCCCACCCGCCATTTTAATTCTTCCCCCGTCCGGTTTGCTTTGGAACTCATTCATTCTTTTGTGTCTAATATCCTGCAGTGTGTATGTAATATATATATATATAACGTATATATATATATATATCTATATATATATATATAAACGCTTATACACCACCACACCACCCACACTGCCCTTATGACCCTCGCACCTACTTGTTCCAGTTGGGAATAACGCATCACGGACACAACGAGTGAGAGTCAGTGTGCAGTGAGTGTGAGCAGCGGCTCACGCCAAGAGTAGCGGTGCACACGGTGTTCAACTATCTGTGGCTCTGAGACATGACTGCGAGTCCTGCAAGAAAAGGATATCACTGCACGGTCCTCACTGCGCACGGCAACACATAGGTCACTGCACAGGGCCCATGGTGTCACTGACAGGGTACACAGTGTCACTGCACAGGGCCCACAGGGTTACACGGTGTCACTGCACTGGCACACAGTGTCACTGCACAGGGTTACACGGGTCCACTGCACGGGCCCACATGTGTGTGTCACTGCACAGGGCTTACACAAGTGTCACTGCACAGGGCCACACAGTGTCACTGCACAGGGTTACAACGGTGTCACTGCACAGGGCCACACAGTGAGGTCAACTGCAACACCATGGCCACAATGTGTCACATGGCACATGGCAATGGTCACGTACAGGCCACACAGTGTCACTGCACATGGCACATGGCCACATGGTGTCACTGTACAGGGCCAACACAGTGTCACTGCCACATGGCCACATGGTGTCACTGCAAAGGGCCACACAGCCGGTCACCGCACCATGGCCACATGGTGTCACACTGCACAGGGCCACACAGTGTCACCGCACATGGCCAGATGGTGTCACTGGCACACACGTCCCACACAAGCAGCACCAGTCATACACACGCCTCACAAGTCACTTGTTGTCACACTGTGATAAGACCTGGAGTCGGCACTTCAGTGGCACAGTCTCTCTCTGGGCGCTGTCACCTGAGGTGTGTGTGTGTTGTGTGTATATATATATATATATATATATATATATAATTATCTTTTCTCTTTATACTATATATATATATACACACACCTCCTGTAGTCTCTGCAGCCGATGTGTGTGTGTGTGTGTGTGTGTGTTGGTTTGTATGTAATATATATATGTCAAAAAGAACAGTTGGCACTCCTATATGGCGCTGTAAGCTATAGGTGCATATCCATATGAATAATACAGTATATCAATACGATACCGTTCCGAAGTCTGGTAAACAGGAGACAGCACTCTGAAAGTAGTTCATCAAAAAGTGTTTGGTGAAAAATAGTGATATATATATGTCTGTATGTGTATATCTATATATGCGGGTGTGTTTAAATGTTTTTATTTGTTATATATCTATATATCTCTCCAGGAAATTCCTGGATACGCCCCCTCAGAGACACAGTCGCATCTGATTGGACACATGCTCCGTCTGTTACCGGGGAAAGCCTGCCCTCTGCCAGGTTCCAGGTCGGAAGCCCCGCCTCCTCGTGGCTGTGTCGTCATCGATAACATACTGACGCTCCACCCATAATCTGCGAGTGCTGCGGAAGCGGACTGGAGCCGGTCAGAGCGAGGCTTGACACCTTACATCTGTTGCCGCGTATAATGAGTGTTCGTGAAGTATGACAGGTACTGCAGCCCTCTAGGAGTATTGTATTCCTTACTAGTAGGAGTGGGGAGCACTAATAGCATGAGTACCTATTGTGGGGTTATTATGGGTATGATGAGTATTGGGGGGTGGTATAATAGGGTATGAGTGAGTACGCGGGGCGCGGAGGAGGGGGGTAGGAGGGGCAGAGGAGGGGGGACGGAGGTGGGTAGTGGGGAGCGAGCCCCACTAGTGGCGAGGGAGGCCCGAGGAGATCGCCATACCACCCCACCGGAGATCTGGTCTCGCAGGAAAGAACCGCCGTAGGGCTCGCACCCAGGGTACCGCGGGAGAACGCCCTCCTCTCGGCACTCCGCACCCCGCCGGGAGAGCACGAAGCGGGAAGGCTATGGGAGCCCAACCTCATACTCCCTCCTAAAAACCCTCTTCTGGGGGGGCAGCGGGTCTCACGGGGGTGGGGGCGAGAAGAATGCGGGTGTAGACGCGCGTAGGATGGAGGGGCGAGTGAGGAGAGGAGAGCCTCCCTCTCGATGCGGGGGGAGGAAGGGGGGTGCAGCGTGGGTGAGGGGTTATTATATGGTCAGTGCGTGAGTATTGGGGACCTGTGTGTGTTTTAATACGATATACCTCCAAACATGCGCAGATCAAAAAGGTACCACATGCGTTTCTATTATACCACCTCACTCCATATATAAGACCGACCCATAAAAACCCATATCACCTCTATTATAGACCCTATCCCCTTTTTTTACCACACACCATAGATGCCCTCTTAAGCTACCAGTACAAAGAGAGCGGGAATTGGATCATTAGTATTTGGGACGGGCCAAGTCCACAACCTGCCAAACCCCTCCCCCCCCCATCTCACAAACTGATGGTGTATCCATGGGAATATTCTCGATAAGCTCGAAATTGCCGTTCCTCAATGTCGTTCCACAATGTCCGTCGCTTACTTGGTCAAATTGCACGGAACTTTGGTATCTTCTTGAGAATATGACCCTCCAAAAATCACAGAAGAAACAAGACTAAACAAAAGCAGTTAATCGAAGACGCACCGAGGAAGCTGCGATAGGTCGGTAGAGACTGACTGGAGGTACAGACAGAGACCAGGTGGGGTGCCTTAGCGCTATGAATTAGCATAGCCCCAGGATTCAGAGGTTTGAATCACAAAGGTGTTACGTACCTTGCATTATGTTGTCAGCGTTCCTAACTAACAGCCACCACCAGCTAAGTTCTTTCAAAAACTAAAGCTAGAAAAGGGGACAGAGGAAGAAAGGGGCAGGGAAAAGGGGGAAAAAAGGACCACGCGAGAGGAGAGGAAAGGGGAAGAAAAGCCTGTCGCGGAGGGGAGGAGAAGGGATACAAGGGGAAACGTGGGGAAAGATGTGGGATTTTGGGAAAAACAGGGATGAGGGTGAATATTCTTAAATATATCATGTAAGGGAAAAGAACTGGAAAACAAGACGGGCGTGGGTAACTCTCAATGTATTACTTCCTGATAATAACATTTTCTAAAATTAATAAAAAGTTTACAGGGGCAGCTGCAGGTGAGACGATTCTTGAGGGACCCAGGTGAAGGTTCCTGCCTGATGCGACCACGGGCAATCAGAATCTTTATAAACACGATAGCAGTGGCAGTGTAGTGATGCCACACATGGTGGCCTATACAGCGTCAACGAAGTTCTGATTTGACTTGTGGCACAAAGAAGAGACATGCAGGAACAGAAAAACCGGCACAAGCCGTGTTAAACTGCCCCTGCCAAATCAGTAATGGGTTAATAACATACTGGCCAAAGCGTACTCGGATGCGGCAGCGGAAGGCGGAGACGGGGCCGAGTAGGCGGGCGAGGGGGAGAAGGGGCGGGGGTTGCGAGGGCACGGCCGCACGGGCCCAGGTATATGCGCCAGACTTATAACTTAACCACCAGGACGCCAGAACCACCGAGGATGCAAGGGGTCCCACAATCATGCTTAGGGATACAACCACCCCGAAGAATACGTACTAGACGCTAGCCCGGCAAAGCACCTCCAAGCCACACGATCCGAACTCTCTGCCAACGCCCGCCTTTCCTTATTACTCCTTTCCTAGGGAGCACAAGAACCATGGAGGTGTTACACGTTCACGTCGCCCGCACTATCGACTAGAAATCGGCCACAATCCAAGAGCCACAATGTTTGAACGGAGAGGCTAAGCACGGCGCCGAGCCCTGAGGGACGGCGCGCGCTCGGTTCAGACTGATCGATCCCAGGAACACGGTCGACGCGTGGCCGGGAGTACATCAATTTTCGCTCTTTTCGTTCTTGCCGAAAGGAGAAAAGGAGATAACGAAACATACCAGAGGACAGATGTTCTACATAGATACCAAATCACACCGACGAGACAAGTACGGCAGAAACGAGAGCAAGAGAAAGAGGCCTAAAAATCTTGATTAACAGTGTACCCGCTACAGGACGAGACGGGGAAACGTCCAAATTGAACATGGATTGGTAAACAAATGCAATATAACAAAATGGGCTCTTAAAATAACAATAGTACAACAGACGGACTGTGATCATCGTAATTAACTAAAGGTGTGTTAAGTAAGTGGAAAAGTATTACAAAAGTACACTATGGGAGATACCTTGATAAGAATTTTCAGGGAATCTGTAAATTGCTGTAATCGCATAATAGTAGCCTCCATGAGGAAGCAGGGTAAGGAACAAGGCACGGAAGGGGAAGGAACCTCCGACGTGTGAGAAAAAAAAAAGAATGAGGGTAGGTCAAGGACTGTTAAGATGGGAGAAGAGCAAGTGGGTGGTGATAACGAGCGGAACCTTGACAGCACTTAAAAGTCGGTGTCAAAATATATATGATACTGTAGTCATATGCATCTAGGGTGGTGAACGCAAGAAGGCAGCACGATCATGTGTGACCAAGATACTGTTAATGTGAAGTGTCCGATGTATTAAATCCTAAGTGTGACCAAACACCTAGAGACGTGATTAAATGATAGTTAGAGGAAGGCACAGCTCACTACAGTCATAACCCAGTGGCATACTAGTAGATGGCACAAAAAAGGATTGGATAGGTACGACAACCCAAAAGTAACAACCTAAATTACTGTATAAGGAATGTTTGATGTGAAGTAGGCAATACACCCTTAGAAGGATCGGTTCGATAAACAAAGGATAAGAGCGCCTGCGCATATAGCCTGCGGAAAGTGACTAGCACAACGCGAAATGGACATTGGGCTGACGGGGCCTAAGCGAAGGGAACATACTAGGGTGCATCTTAGTGTACTAGTCATAGGCAGATATCCGTGTATATACCTCTGCACAGGATAAATATAGTAGGCAGCGAAGCTGGTAAATTATACACGAATCCATGCCGCCGGGGCTATGACTCAATCAAGCTGTTGCATGCTGCGTTTGTTGAGAACAGCACCTAGTGTTAACTGATCCCTCCAAGTACACTTAGACAAATAGCCGCAAAGAAATTATCATTTGGAAAAACTCTTATCCTCCATAGGTTGAGGATCCATTAGGATCCATGGGTTATACTTATAGAGTGCCTCCTCAACATTAAGCAGCTTCTAGTGTTTGATTAGGATTTATACAGCGGACACACATTAACAGATGGTCACACATTGATTCCTGCCTTGCTTCACTTAGATGCTATACCTACATATCATATATATGTCACCTTGATTCAGAGCGCTTATCAACACACGCTCTGAGAACATACATCAGGACTAACATAATCTGTGTGGTGGATACATCACGGACTTATCTCCATATACATAGGAGGCTATATACATAGCATCAGATCCTGAATATCTATCAAGGATCTCCATATGTATACACTACTTAACCACCTTTAGTTAAGTTACGAATGATCACAGTCACGTGCTGTTTGACATATTGTTATTTTAAAGCCCATTTTTTTATTTTCATTGTTTACCAATAAAGTATTTTAACTATATCATTATACATTTAGTTTGACTGAGTGCTAGTATACTAGGTTCCTTTTCTTCTGTATACTCCAATCCCTTACCTAGTAAGCACCTCAACGTGGTTCATATTGTGTCGGTGCGGTAGTTTCCCTTGTGTGTAGTTATTACATTAATATGTTATACCGTGTACAAGTAGTACTGATGTTCTCTTTAGCAGTCATGTCTGGTCGGAGGATCGAGTGCATTTTCTTCAGCGAGTTCCACCCAACACTGGGGCCAAAGATCAGTTATCAGGTGAGTAGATCTCAGCCAGCAGGGTAGGGATAAGGAATGGCCCTCCTTGCCCTCACTAGCAAGAATAGTCAGATTAGGAGGAGGCTGGGGGAGTTGTATATGGGACAGTGAAGGGTAGAGGCTGAAACTGCAGCCAGTGTTCACCTTGCCCTTGGCAAGTACAGAGGAGTACAATTTGCTGAAGTTGTCTACAGCAGCTGCGCATTGTCAGCAAGATCATGAGTATGAGCTATATTCCCAGGTCCCAGAGGAGTACATCTCTCGGGAGCTGTTTGATACGGTGCAGGTTTATATCATCACCAAACCCGAGCTGCAGAACAAGCTTATTACCGTGTGAGTATACAACACGCACAGACCTGTATCTTGTATAAGAATCACCCAAAACCTAGATTTAGGCTGGAACATTACGAGAGGTGAGAGGTGAGCGGAAGGAATGTAGAGTTAGTGATCGAGGGAGCAGCTGGATCAAAGGCCAAGATTGTGGAGGTGAAAATTTTGTCGGTAGAGTAAGGATGCCAACAATAGGTGATGGTCGCAGTTTGTGGGTTACAGACAGTGAGGGATGAGGTTCTCATACTGAGGCAGCACAACATGTTTAGAATCAAGTTTATAAACAAACCGTAAAGTGCAAAGAAATCTATAAAAACTGTCCGAGAAAAATAGATTTATTCCCACACCACAAATGAGAACCGAGGTTTAGGCAGTCAGAAAAAATGGCGTTGCTGATTTAGGGAAGATTGGGTTGGACTGGGAGAGCCGTATTTGCCGTCTGTTTTATACAAGAAGAAATTCAGCAGGTAAATGAGTTGACACCATGAGAATTTAAGTGGCATTTCGACAGTAAGAGCAGTGAGTGACAGGAGGAGGAGGGACTAAGGCCTCGGGCATGGCGCTGAGGAGCGCTGCTGCTCGGCAGTGAGCCCCTGCAGCCGCAATGACAGCGGCTTTAGCAGGGGCTCTTGCACGCTTGCGGAAGCGTGTGTCTTAACAAATATTACGTTTCTGAGCTCGCCGGAGCGCAGGGCCGGTCACATGAGCGGTTCGCCCAATGAGGGCGAACCAGCTCCGTGACATCACAGCCCACCCCCCCGACACGCCCCCGGACGGCACGCGGTCTAAGACCAGGGAAATCACCCGCTTTCCCTCAGCCTCCGCGCCCCTCGCATGGCTGAAGTCTGTATGGACTCAGCCTAAGCGAGGAGGCTGTCAGCGGTAGCGCTGAGGAAGGGAGATGATTATGATTGTAAAGGGAACGTGTTTGTGATAGAATGTATAAAGCATTGTAGGAGGGTGAGCGCAGATTAGAAGATGAAATGGGAAGGTCGCCCTAACCACTGGGTACCGTAACGTCACCTGTTGGCCTTGCCCCCTCGTAGCACTGCCATGGACAAGAAGCTGATTGGCTGCCCCGTGTGCATCGAGCACAAAAAGTACAGCCGCAATGCACTGCTCTTTAACCTGGGCTTCGTGTGTGATGCCCGTGCCAAGACCTGTGCCCTAGAGCCCATCGTCAAGAAGCTGGCAGGATATCTCACCACTCTGGAGGTGCCGTTTTTTCAATGTGTATTCACGTGGGCATCTGATCTGATGCAGACTGCCGCCCCCCCCCCCCCCCCCCCCCAAATTCCCAACGCTCTGACATTGACTGCTGTCCTCCCCCATCCGATTACTCCACTCCAACACACCCATACCCACCATTATCAACCCACCACTCAGTTGTGCTCTCTATTTGCTTCCCTCCCTATATCCAGAGCTTGTGCATTAGGTGTTGTATCCGCCCTTCTTTTTTTCTGCAGCTGGAAAGTGGTTTCATCTCGAATGAGGACAGCAAGCAGAGACTGGTACCCATCATGAGCATTCTCCTGGAAGGGCTGAACTCCACTGGAGAATGCTCCCTGCCCATAAGTACTGCACATCCTTCTATCCATCGCAATCTGCCTTACCCATACCTGTATAACGCCGTCCCCACTCCTAATTGTTTGATGCGTCTCCTTCCCTAGATGAAAGCAACACTATGCACCTAAAGGTGATTGAGCTTCGAGTGGCTCCACCCACTGCGCAGGAATATGATGTCCCCGTTTTCACAGAGGATAAGGATGATTTCTGTAACGCTCAGTGGGATCTGACCACACAGCAGGTAATTAAGGACGGAGTGGACTCTAATGACTTATTGGTTCTGGTCCCTTCCACTCAGATGCGAGTCTGAAACACACTGTCTTCTAGATCCTGCCATACATTGATGGGTTTCGTCACATCCAAAAGATTTCAGCTGAGGCTGATGTGGAGCTGAACCTAGTGCGGATCGCAATCCAAAACCTGATGTGAGTGGTGAGGAGAGGGTCAGACGTGGGCTGAGGAGTGCAGGAACACTAGCGCGGGAGTGGGGTGGATGTGAGGGTGGCATGTTTGCTGGACTCTATTGCCTGTGTTTGGGGGCAGCAGATTCTCATCTGCCCCCTGCTCTTTATAGGTACTATGGGGTGGTAACGCTGGTTTCCATATTTCAGGTAAGAATCAGAGGCCTCTGTGCGTCTCTCCATTTTCTCATCTGCTGTATAGGTGTTTCCTCTCTCCCATGTGCGTTGCCAATCTGTATATGGGTCAGTTTTTGTCTCTGTCTGTCTGTCTGTCTGTCTGTCTCTGTCTCTGTGTAAGAACGTCTCACTCTCTTTTTCTGAGTATCTATTCTTTTGGGCCCCAGTGTGTTGCTCTCTCTTCAGTATTCCAACGTGTATTGTACAACTCCTCGGGTCCAGGAGCTGATTCATGACAAAGCCTTACAGGAGGAATGTGTATGCTACGTCAGCAAGCCAGGTAATGTACAAGTTATGCCTTAACACCAACCCCCCCCACCCCCAAGTTGTATGTATCTTCAGGGTCTGTCTGAACCCCTTCTTTTTGCAGGTAGCAAGCGTCCCAGTCTCCGTGATGTGTTCCAGTTGTACTGCGGTCTGAGCCCAGGCACCACAGTGCGGGACCTGATCGCCCGTCACACACAGCAGCTTCAGAGAGTGGATGAGAGGTCAGGCGGTCATCTAAACTATACCTAGATCTTAACACGAGACATCTTTCCATTTGATATATATATTTTCTTATACGTGGCCCTTCTACAGCGCACCTCCTGTAGTGCCTCCAAAGAAGGAACGTGAGTTTGACAGACACGTTACTCAAAGTAAATTTAGTACACTCACATTTTGCTCACAAATGCAGTGTGAGAATGCCAGAAAAAATACAATGATTATGGGTTCATTATTTTTCAGAGTTAATCAAGTAAGAGTTTATTTCAGTACGAGTATACAAGGGGAAAAGCTCAATGCAGAGCTCTTCTGACATACAGTAAAAACACATCTTTATACACTGGTGAGGTATAATACATGCCCCTAGATGGGCTGACTTATAGAAAATTATAGTAATACGCCCCTTCAGGAGGGTTGACCTCTGCTACAGATACCTAACCAATATCAGTAAGTACAGGTTTTTAATACATAATATTTCCTGACAACACAATTATCACATTCTTAAGTTTAGGGCTGTTATTGAAAAATAAGAAAAAGCAGGATCTTATCTTTTCCGCTCCTAACTTCCAATTATTTTGAAAACACATTCACCAACACAAATGGGAGTTTTACATAGGAATAGTTCTTATCTCAAACTGGTTCTGCATTCCCTCCCCCCCCCTCCCCCCCTTGCACCTGGCATATATACAGATTACTTTCAGAAGAGAGAAAAGGCCCGGGGACTCTGACTCTACAGAATACCAGAATCACAGAGGTCAAAACTCATCCATCTTTCATAACTACATAAAAAACTAAGATGGACAAACAGAGAGAAACAAAATGGTTGCATAGATCCTAGTGCACCCCCCTTCATGGGCTTTATATCACACTTTCACAATAGATATGTTCTATACATCTTTTTGCTGGGTCTTCATGACCCTCCTTCTTGGCACGAGTTACCAGACTTGTTTTCTGTCTGCCAGCACAGGAAACTCATCCAGTTTGGTCTGATGAAAAAGCTGATCCGTCGGTTGCAGAAATACCCAGTGAAGGTTTTTCGTGACGAGCGGAGTCCCCCTGCCCGCCTCTACACTGGGAGCCACAGCTATGATGAGATCTGCTGCAAGACGGGTACGTGTTTACCATGCTGTGTATGTCTCTCTCCTTATTGCTCTTCATCTATCCTTTCTGCAACTTCCTCACTGTGCCCGTCTCTCTCCACGCTGCAACTTCCTCACTGTGCCCGTCTCTCCACGCTGCACCTTCCTCACTTGTACCCGTCTCTCCACGCTGCACCTTCCTCACTGTGCCCGTCTCTCCACGCTGCACCTTCCTCACTGTGCCCGTCTCTCCACGCTGCACCTTCCTCACTGTGCCCGTCTCTCCACGCTGCACCTTCCTCACTGTGCCCGTCTCTCCACGCTGCACCTTCCTCACTGTGCCCCCGTCTCTCTCCACGCTGCAACTTCCTCACTGTGCCCCGTCTCTCCACGCTGCACCTTCCTCACTGTGCCCCCGTCTCTCCACGCTGCACCTTCCTCACTGTGCCCCCGTCTCTCCACGCTGCACCTTCCTCACTGTGCCCCCGTCTCTTCCACGCTTGGCCTTCCTCACTGTGCCCGTCTCTCCACGCTGCACCTTCCTCACTGTACCCGTCTCTCCACGCTGCACCTTCCTCACTGTGCCCGTCTCTCTCCCACGCTGCAACTTCCTCCTGTGCCCCCTTCTCTCCACACTGCACCTTCCTCACGGTGCCCCCCGCCCCCTTCTCCCACGCTGCACCGCACCCCTTCTCACTGTGCCCCCGTCTCTCCATCCACTCTGCACTCTTCCTCACTGTGCCCGCTCTCTCCACTCTGCACCTTCCTCACTGTGCCCCCGTCTCTCCAGCTGCACCTTCCTCACTGTGCCCCCGTCTCTCCACGCTCTCCACTTCCACGCTGCAACCTTCCTCACTGTGCCCGTCTCTCCACCCTGCACCTTCCTCACTGTGCCCGCCTTCTCACCATGCCTGCAACCTTCCTCACTGTGCCCCGTCTCTCCCCTCTCCAACCTGCAACTTCCTCACTGTGGCCCCTCTCTCTCCACGCTGCACTTCCTCACTGCTCCCCCGTCTCTCACCAATAGCGCTTCAAGAGGGGGGTCGCCACAGGGTGCGTCTGACAACTGTTCGGCCGAACGAGCAACACCCGCACCAACCGGTGTCATGGCCAGGGGGGTAGGACCGGCGCTGGATGCCAGAAGGAACTTCCTCACTTGCCCCCGCTCAGTCGGCGGGATCGCTGCTACTAAAGGGCTCACTGTGCCCCGTCTCTCCACGCTGCTACTGCCTCACTGTGCCCAGTTTAAAAAAAAAAAAAAAATTCTTGGGTGTGCTCATTTTGCTTGCCTCACTGCTGTCCTTGACGCTCTCTGTCCGCGCTCCCCCTCTTACCGCTGCTGTGGCCGGGCGCGCCCACTACCTTGTTCTTGTGGCAAGCACTTCTGAGTTGTTATCCGTTTTGTGAGTCTCTGGGCCCTGAGTAATGCCGCTAACATTGTGCATTCTTACCCACAGGGATGAGTTACCGGGAGCTGGACGAGCGGCTGGACAGTGATTCTAATATCATTGTGTGCTTAAAGTGAGCAGCGGAGGCGGTTGAGAGCTCCAGTGAGAGGGGAACTGGGCCCCAGACATTGTCCGAGAAAGCTGCGTGGAGAGGCCCGAGACTCCGAAACCCTTTTTTGGGTTGTGCCTGGACGTCAGATACTGGCAGAACGTCACACTGACTGACTTAAAACATTTTGAGAACCATGCACAGACGTCTGCCCAACGTCACCTTCCAGCCAAAGTGCCAATGGGGGAAGTTCTAAGCTTCTTTATTTAAAGCAACAGAAATAGTTAATAAAATATTAAGATGTCACTCTTGTATATTGCATTTTTAAGTAATAATGGCCTCCTGAATATACTGCATGTTGAGCCCTAAACACCAGTTGACATGTTGCTCTTCTACGTATCCCATATATGTGTATTAATGACGTGACCTAGAGGGAGTAAAGCCTCACGGTAGGGTGAATAAACCATGGACAGTCCATGAAAACTGGCATCGCTGGAGCGTACATATTGCTGTTCATTTTATTTGTGCGTGTGCAGAGCCTGATTAGTTACATTGGTGTAGCTATTAGTTCTTAGACTGGCTGTCACTATGTTGGGTTACATCATATTGCCATTGTGCTGTAACTTGCGGTGTCTCCTACTTGGTGTGTTGGTATTGTTTATACTGTGAGGTGCCAGGTGCTTCACTTCTGTGTATGTTGTGCTGTGTTTGCTCCGCTTCCCTCCTGCTGATGGCGGCTCCGTTGTCGCATTGTGTTGTGACGTTGTAGTGTTACTGAGCGAAGGCACTGCCTCACTCCTGTTGTTGCATTGTAAGGTTAGCCTGCTTGCGAGGTGGGTGTGTGGGTAACTGTGAGAGGTGCAGCCTCCCTCCTCGTGTGTGTGTGTGTGTGTGTGTGTGTGTGTGTACACACTCCTGGTGGTGTGTGTTCCTAGTTGTGTTGCTGTGAGGTGTCATCAGCTGTGTCCCGCAGCTTCTCTCCAGGCCTTTTATTCCCTCAGGATTTCCCACCTGCGCTAGGCGACCTATCAGAGCGCGGCTCTTCTACAGGCCCCGCCCCCCGCGTGCACCTGCGCCCCGCAGCGGAATGTACCATTTTCCTAAGGGAGGGAGGGAGGAAGTTACAGGCGCCGCACACACGGAGACAGCGGGTGGCGGCCTCTCGGAGCTTCTTTATCACGAGAGGATTCACCGGAGCAGGCGCGAGATGTCCTAATTCACAACGAGGAAGCAGAGTAAGATGGGGAGATCCCCCTCCGTTTCCATGGCGACGAGATGGGTGATTCCAAACACTCCTGGGCAGTACCAAGAGCAGAGGCGGGGGGAGATGTGCTGTACAGTCCTGCCGAATCCCTTGTCCCTCGCTCCCGGAGGTGACCCGACCGAGACAGCGACAGTAAATAAAGCGCACGGATATTTCCCGGCTGGGTTAGAGAGTCCCCGCACAATCCAGCTCATTGTCTTTTATAGCTAAAATGCCCGTGAACCCCCCCTTATTTCGTCTCTCGTGGAGTCGCCCAGCACTGCACCCGGAAGCGGCGGAGTTGGTACAGTCGGTGATGGGGTGTCCGGAGTAGCGGTGAACGCTACAGGAGAGCGTCCTCCCCGGAACCTAGAGACAGGACAGTTCGGTAACCAGTAGTCTCGCGGGGCTAGGAAGCGGGACTTGCGGTGTCCTGTCCCGTGCTTCCTCTCCCCTCACACACGCCGGCTCCCCCCCCCGGCCTAAGAGTGGTAGAATCCAGGTGATATATCAGTCAGGACGGGTAGGGTCAGTCTGGACTGTACGATTAAGTGGGGTCAGTGAGGGGTGTGTGTTCTCGGGAGAGCCAGACCCAAAACAGCCGTTCAGGGTCCACCCCTCTTTACCCCCCCCACCCCAGGCTGGACACTTGGTCTGATCTGCCCCTTCCCATTGGCTGGAGAGGTGTGAAGTGGTCAGAAGCCCCCAGTAGCCAATCGGGCATCGTGTGTCGCAGCTCTGGCGCTGGGATTGGGCGGGGCCGGGATGAGTTCTGTCCCGGATTGGGTGCTGCTGACCCTGGTTGGGGTCCTGGTGGCCTTGCTTCTCCTCACCCTGTTTGGGGTGGCCGTGTACTCGGGGCTCCTGACGGAGGTGGAGGTTCGCGCAGGGCCCCCACCCAT
Source organism: Ascaphus truei (assembly GCA_036426205.1). Taxonomy (NCBI): domain Eukaryota; kingdom Metazoa; phylum Chordata; class Amphibia; order Anura; family Ascaphidae; genus Ascaphus; species Ascaphus truei. The sequence continues at coordinate 42,376 of WSYH01004228.1, forward strand.
CCGCGGCGTGGTCGTTGCCTACAAGTTCCGTGTGGGGCCGTACGATGAGAGCGGAAACCTGTACACGGAGAGCTGCAGCATCGGTCCCAAGCTGGTGGCTATCGGGGTGTATTATGACAACCCCATGAAGGTGAGCACACGCCTGTAACGCCACATATGTCAGCGGTGTGAGAGGGAACACGCCAAGCTCTGTCTTCCCCCTCCACCCGTGTATCAGTACATGTAATCCCTCTCATTGGTGTCAACTGACGGAGGCAGTTTCGTGTGCTGGTACCGCGAAGCTTGACCGGGTAACACGCAGACTGCTGCTGAACCTTCATAGTTCTGGGAGGAGGTCTCATGCACACTCCATCTATGCCACGTGTAGACCCCACGTGCTGCGTACGCACACCCCCTGTATGCCGCGCTCACCGAGAGACACTTATAGGGAGGGGTTATATGGGGCAATAGGAGTTATAGGGAGGGGTTATATGGGGTAATAGGAGGAGTTATAGGGAGCGGTTATATGGGGTAATAGGAGGAGTTTTATAGGGAGGGGTTATATGGGGTAATAGGAGGAGTTATAGGGAGGGGTTATATGGGGTAATAGGAGGAGTTTTATAGGGTTGCCACTTTCTGTTGATGGCTAACCCGGAGAATTTTTGCATCTCCCATTTACTTTTTATTTATTTATTTATTTATATATTTAACTCTTAACTTCTCCGGCGGTGGCATCTCCTCCTTCATTGTCCCATCAACATGGCACGTTGCCATAACAATGGGACGTCGCGGCAACATGCGGTATTGTGTTGCCATCACAACAGGACGCTCTGCGGCGCTGTGTTGCTATGACATAGCAAAGCAACGCCATTTGACATCGCGGAGCCATGTTTACGGGACTGCAATGTGAGATGATGCCACCACTGGAGAAGGCAAGAGCTGAGGCCCCTGCACATGTCCCTGCACATGTCCCTGCACCGAGCTCCCTGTTTTGCCTGGAGATTTCCAATCTAAACCTGTAGCCCGGAGATACTTAAGGCTGCACTTATAGTGCCGGTGACGCTGCGGTCACTGGAAAAAATCAAATTAAAGTGAATTCCAGCGATCGCGACCAAGCCGTCGCGTCGTTCCTACTATAAGCGCACGTGACGGCTTCAATACATTTGTTTTGAAGCAGCGTCGCTGTCGCCGGCACTATAAGCACAGCCCAACTGAGACCCGTAGTCTCCGGGTCAAACACGGAGTGGTGGGAACACTGTGTTATATGGAGCAATAGGAGCGTTAAGTGGAGCAATAGGAGGAGTTATAGGGAGCATATATAAGGGCAATGGGAGGAGTAATAGGGAGGGGCTATATGGGTAATAGGAGGAGTTATAGGGAGGGGTTATATGTAATAGGAGTATGAACTTGGATGAGTAACTTGGTGTATAACATTTTGGATCTCACATTTTGTTCTTTTTGTATTTCATATGATCAAGTTTGCTAGAGCAGGTAGTGTGCAGAGGGACTTGCAGGTATATATATAGCAAAAGAGCTTCAGGGGACTTTGCTTATAGTTTCAGTGAAGGCCTCAGGAGGCTGCAGAGCGTCTCAGAGGAAATGCTGACCCAGGTGTGTCACACACAGGCGAGATCGTGTGTATGTGTAATAGATTGAATATATATATGAATATATATACATACATACATACTAGCTGATATACCCGGCGTTGCCCGGGTTGTAAAGAAAAATGATGTTGTTGAAAAAAGTTTGTGTGCGTAGGGAAGCAGGTGTGAGAGGCTTTTGTAAAGCGCTGTATACACTGTGGGTGCTTTTTATAACTGTACACACACGCGCACACACACACACACACACCACCCCCCCCCCCCCCACTCTTACATCACTAACATTCAGGGACCATTTAACACCTTAAGTCTTAAATCGCATACTGCATAGGGGGAGGGATAGGCTTCAGTCAAAAATACATTCCAAGATTGTGACGGGGAGGGGGTAACCAGGCTTTATAATAAAGGTTAAGCCCACTTGGTTGCCCCTGAACTGTGTTTTGGGGGTCCTAGAGAGTCAGCTCTTGGACCCAGATGTCCTAAATGCATCAGTGTGACTGTGTGCATATTATGCGACACTAAAGATTTCTGTGGATTTTGCCTTTCCTGGGGTGCTGGGACCAGGGGATTTCTAGGCGGTTAGTTTCAGGTGAGGATTGACGGAGAAACTTCTTTCAGATTGCGTCTATTTAGCGGGGTTCCAAAGTTACTGGGACCCCAAAATGTACCCCGGATTCAGGTTAGATTCCCGGCTACATTGAAGCGCAGTGCTCCGGTCAAAACCCTACCATGAAAAGCGTTCTTGCGACTCACCACTAGGAGGTCCTGCTTCAGCACAGACCAGAGAAGGTAAAATGAGGCACATGCAGGAAAAGGGTACCTGAAACAGTCAAGGGGTCCCTAATATAAACCGGAGGGGCTGTCCAGATCTTACCCAGGTCACCCTCGCTCGGGGATAAGAAGTTGAGGGTTTACTCCAACCCCAAAATAAAACTGAGAGGGTTTTTATTAAGATAATGCTGAGCAGGTTTGTATTAAAATAAGTTTATTTATTGAGGGTCAGAGATATGGCTAATGGGAGAAAAAACACAGTTGGAGTGAGAACTCTTTCTCCCACATCAAATAAACTTAGCACATGTTAATAAAGAAGAATAGAAAAATATAGGTTATTAAAGCTGATATGTTTTAACATGTTATACTGTGTCCATGAAACAAAGCAGGGTCTTCCCTCTCCCAGCCACCTGGGCGTTGGTGCCGGTGGGTCTAACCCTTGGTCCTAGATGAAAGTGACACTTTCCTGGAGTTGTGAACCATTTGTTAGCAAAAAAGGCTAAGTGAAGCACCCACATCCTCAGCTCAAAGGGTACATGTGGCCTAGCACAGAGTGGAGCCTCGCACTGTGGGGGGGGGAAAAAAGGGGCAGAGAAGAATATTTTGCCGGCCCCAAGGAACACAGGTGTTTGGGAAACCCCGTCTAGTCACCTCAGATTGGTTGCTAGGGGAATTGCTAAGGTTTTTTGATTGGGCTGCAGGATTTCTGGGAATGAATATCAGGTTTTAAAAACTCTGACCTAGCTCAGATTTGGCAGATTCCCCAGAGATTCCTAAGAGAGGTTTTTCCCAGTGATTCAAAGGGATTCAATGCTTGTGCCAAGCCCAATTTGCCATAAGGGCAAGAACGGGTCAGACCGGGCCCAGAGACGCCAGGAAAAAGGCTGCAGGACTTTTTAAACCGGAATGTTTTCTAAGTCCCCACTTCAGTTCTGGACTGTTTTTAAGACTTTATTTCAACTAGGAAAGTCAGTTTGTCAACCCCAGACCCCCAGTAAGTGTATCTTTTTCTGTCTATTGTAATTCAATGTGTGTTTGCCTGTTTCTATGGAGTAAATTACCATTTATTTTACTTATCGGCTTTGCTCAATGCTATGATCCCGGTATAAAGGTGTATTTGGCCTGGTCTCCCGTGACACAGGGATGGAGTATGTCCCCACGGACGGGCGCTGTCCCCCTGTCCCCTCCCCCCGAGACGGTGCCCCTCTGTCCGCCACCCATACCCCCCTCCTGTGTGAGTAACAAAGTAACATCTCCCTCTCTGTCTCCCAGGTTCCTGCATCCATCAAAACCATGAAAATCTCATCAAAGCGAGTAAGTGGCAGACTGGGGGAGGGGTTAAGGGGTATTTACCCTACAGTCTGGGGGAGGGCTTCAGGGGTATTTACCCTACAGACTGGGGATTAATTAGATTACAACTCGTTTTCTCCTCTCACAGCAACAGCTTTACGTGGCTTCCGTGTCTGGCGTGACGCACCTTGCTCTGCATCGCTGTGATGTCTATGGAGAGGCGTGTGCGGACTGCTGCCTGGCCAGAGATCCCTACTGTGCCTGGGACGGGAAGACCTGCTCCCGTTACTCCGCCTCCTCCAAGAGGTGCGCAGGGGGAGGGACCTGAGGGAAAGAGGGAGGAGTTTGATGGGAGGTGTGAGAAGGAGGTGGAGCTGTGAGATGGTGTGGACCCTGTGGGAAGGGGAGGTGTGAGAAGAAGTATACGGAGAGCTTACAATCTAATATCACCTCTTTCCTATCTTTAATGTGTGGCCCTCTCTCCCCTCTTTTCGCTTCACGTATTTCCTCTCCGACTCTCTCTTTGCTCTCCCCCCCTTTCTCTCTTTGTTGCTCTCCCCCCTCATCTCTCGTTGCTCTCCCCTAGATGAAAGTGACACTTTCCTGGAGTTGTGAACCATTTGTTAGCAAGAAAGGCTAAGTGAAGCACCCACATCCTCAGCTCAAAGGGTACATGTGGCCTAGCCCAGAGTGGAGCCTCGCACTGTGGGGGGGGGGGGGGGGGCAAAGGGGCAGAGAAGAATATTTTATCTGCTCCCGGGAACACTCAGGTGTTTAAGAAACCCCGTCTAGTCACCTCAGATTGGTTGCTGGGGAAATTGCTAAGGTTTTTTGATTGGGCTGCAGGGTTTCTGGGAATGAAGATCAGAGCTTTTAAAAACTCTGACATAGCTCAAATTTGGCAGATTACTAAAAGAGGTTTTTTTCCCCCAGTGATTCCAAGGGATTCAATGTTTGTGTTTCAGATTTTCCAAGTTTTCCAAAGACTCTGTTAGTTCCAAGCTCTGAGTAAGGGCCGTTCTATACTGTGTGCGGCTGTGCGACCGCGCGTGCACGTGCCGCACGCTTTTTGTGTGTATAATGAGGTACTGTATGTATACGTGTGTATGTATATATATGTGTGTATGTATGTGTGTGTTTAAATAAGTTTTGAAATAAATAGTTTAATGTTATAATAACATTGTACACACATACACAACACACATTTTCAGCGGCAGTAGCGGCGCAAATTCATTCTTTTTCTCATCCTCTCCCCTGTCGGCCGGTTCCACTCTCCCTGCCGTGCGCGTGCGCGGCACCATTATAGAATGGCAGACTAACCTCAGCCAACTAAAACTGCCGCACACGGCATAGCGCGCGCACGCAGTAGAGAACCGGCCTAAGTCATCTTAGATACTCAGGCTAATAAGTGTCCAGTTACACGTCTCCAGCAGGAAGAAGCTGCTTCAAGAGAAAAAGCTGCCTGGAAATTAGCTGTTTGTTTTTGCCACTGTATCAGGGTGAGGATTCTATGCACTTAGGAAGTATAGTGTGTCAATCCCAGACCCCCAGTAAGTGTATCTTTTTCTGTCTGTTGTAATTCAATGTGTGTTTGCCTGTTTCTATGGAATAAATTACCATTTATTCTACTTATTGGCTTTGCTCAATGATAAGATCCCGGTTTTAAATGTGTAAATACCTGTCGCCGTGACAAAGATGCACTGTTTTTAAGTAAAAACCTCTCTTGCTTTATCCATTGTAACATCGCCGGAAGAAGAGATCAGTGTATCTCGAAAGTTCGCACAAATAAAAGCATTTCGTTAGCCACAGAACGGTGTCGTCTATTCGTTTTTGATTATTAAGCTCGGCTAACACGGTACAGATATATATATACACACACACAGGCACCTTGACAAATTACCCAAAAAGCTACTCGCCCCTGGCCCCGCTCTGACTCCAGCCCCACCCCCGATAACAACTAATAACAAGTAGTACAAATTAGCCATAGGGCTGAGGGAGACCCCGTCAGAACGGCCCACTAATACAGTAGCACTCATCCCTGGCAATAGGTCTGTACTTAAAGGATCTCTTTGGGCTAAGTGACAATCCCCAATTGGTATTTTAGATGATCCGTAATGAGTTCCTGTACCTTCCTCCCACCCCCAAAAAAATAATAATCGTCCCCTTATCCACATGCACGCTGGTGGTTCTGATTACGTTTTCCTGATTGACTTAAGGATTTTACTTGGGACTAGAGCCGATCACAGCTGTAAGGAGACAGAAAATGTCTTCTGGTGCCGGACTGTTTTTATGCTACTGCCCCCTATAGCATGACTATGTATCATACATGAAATACTTTGAGGATTAGCTAGAACAGTATAGCATTTATATATAGTTCACATCATGGGGGGGGGGGGGGGGGTTGGTGGGACCCTGTCTGCTTGCTACGGTTATTGCCCCCATATCCCACTATAATAAGCACATACAACCTGCAGAGACCCCGAATACATAAATACTAAGGGCCTCATGCAGAGAGCAGCGCTATGCAGAATTGGAGAGGGGGAAAAATTTTACATTTTTTGGAGAGTTTTTATCTCCATATGCAGAAAGGGCATAAAACTGCCTTTCTGCATATGGAGAGTTTCAACCAGCGCTATGAGCGCTGTTGAAACTACTGGGGAAAAAATCGCGTTTTTTTTTTCCCCCTCTCCACCGGCCGCGGAGCGCCAGCTGCTTGGTGGAGAGGGAAAATGTTGAAAATCGCGCCATTTTTTTGGCGCGAACAGCCACTAGATGGCGATCGCGGCTCTCTGCATACGGCAGAGAAAAAAACTGGAGAGATTTTAAACTCTCCAGGCGCGCGGCGAATTTGAAGGGAAAAAAAAAAATGGCGCTTTTTTTTAAACTTGCCGGTTTCTGCCTTTCTGAAGGCAGAATCCGCCAATTAATGCCGCTTTCCATGTTAGCGCTGCTCTCTGCATGAGGCCCTAAGTGTGTAACGTAATTTTCTGATTTGCTCTTTTCTACGCACTTGCTCCGTGACTTGCATGCAGGATGTCAGATCGCGAAATGGCAGGAGCTCACTGTGGTGCGCGCCAAAAGTACCTGACCAAACGGGGGGGGGGGGTGGATTTGAACTTTAGGTTGCAGGCACACCAATGTAAAAAAGAAGTCAGTGCAAAATTCCAGTGTAAAAAAGCAAAAAGATATATTTTATGTAATAAAGTTAGTCCTGAAAAATGCAGCTCCAACGAAAATAACTTTCCACGGGGTCTGAATGCAATATACAGAAAGCGGTTGTTTAGGTGCAGTATGTCTCATCCAAAAATATACCCCAGAATAAACAATTGCCAATTATCCCGTGCGTTTTGCTCCATGACGCGTATCTATTTACCCATTTGCTGTTTAGCGAAACGCGTAGGGATGACAGAGTGCCGAGCAGAAGCAGGCGATGCAGCATAGTCGCAGCTCCCGGAAGTGACATAATCCGGGCATTCGTGGGGCGCACAACCCGAGAAGGACGACGCCAGAGCCAGCTTAACACTGGCCGTGCGGTCTACTTGTGGGAGCAGCAGTATACCTGAACAGCTCCTACTGCCTTTGTACGCCATTTCTCATCCTGTTTGGGACTGTTCCTGATCAGCTCTTTGAATATTACAGTGAAAGGCTTTTTACCCCATGTATGCTTTTCCGTTTATGCTCTGAGATATATAACAAGACCAGACCTGGGAACCACAACCAGATCGGAAGAGCTTAAACAGATTGTCACAGATGTGAGGGCATTGGCAACTGTTTATACTTGGGTATATTTTTGGATTAGATATACTACACCGTAGGCCGCGCTTATAGTCTCGGCGACGCGACGTTGCGTCAAAACAAATGTATTGCATCCCATCCGTCGCGTGCGCTTATAGTAGGCACGGCGGCCTGGTCGCGATCGCTGGAAGTCACTTCAATTTGATTTTTTCAGCGACTGCAGCGTGACATCAGCGTCGCTGTGACTGTAAGCGCGACCGTAGGCGCCCGAAAACAAATGCCTTGTCGCCGCCGCGTGCGCTTATAGTAAGCGCGACGACGACAAAGCGACGTGGCGATGCGATTTTTTGAAGCCGGCAATATTTGATTTTTCAGGGGCTGTCGCCTCATGTGACAGCCCCTGAACCAATCAATGGCCTGGTCGCCGCTGCAAAGCGAAATACAACTTTTGCTAACGGCGACGGGTGACGTCACGCGTCGCCGTCGCGGGCACTATACGCTATGCACTATACACTAATACCTTATCGTCCACTTTGTGTCCTGAAAGAAGCAGCACTCCATAATTTTGTGCGTCTCTCATCTCATATCTGTGAATTTAACAGCTCAACGTTTTGGCTCCACCTAGAGCCCTTCTCAAAATGATACACATCTCCAGCCCTCGTCTCCCCAATGATCCCCTCCCCACCCCCCCAGATACTGCGGTTGCAGCCTCCTTTGTCCACATCGCTCCAACACATTTTCTGTTCTCACACTCCCATGTTATTTTGGTCGTCGTCTTGGTCTTTCCAATCTCTTTTGGAATCCAGTTGGGTTCCATTTTTGTCCAACGATGGTCATTTCTTCATGTGATATGTCCAGTCCATCGCCATTGTAATTTCTGTCCCCGTGTGATGATGTCACAGACTTTTGTTTGGTTTCGAACCCATTCATTCTTATTCCTGTCTCTTTGGGTAATACCCATCATGCATCTCTCCATACTTCTTCGCGTTATCTGAAGCTGTGTGCGTGTGCTTGTGCGTCCTTCATCAATAACCCTGCAACTGTGAGAACTTGGCTTTCTAAATGGTCTGACAATTTTTACACACATAAAGACTAACTTTCTGTGCTGCTGTGTAACCCTCAGTAATACAGTGGCCTCCCAGGCCTGATTTATACACCTGCTCTTTCAACTCCCCTCTCAAAAGAAGCGTCCCAATAGCCTGGACTCCTGGCTACATTCCTTCACCCACAGTCGCTCCTACCAACCATTGTGGCCAAGCACTGACATCTACTGCACTTATTCCCTCACCTGCTGTCTCTGTAAGTCTCCCAACATAGCACTTAGATTGTAAGCTCTCCGGGTCAGGGATTCCCTTTCCTATTGTCTGATTTAACTGCACTTCTTGTATTATTATAGTGTCCTGTACTGTATTGTCTTTGTAAAGCGCTGAGTACGCTGTTGTCGCTATGTAAATAAAGACATGCGTACCCCTCTGTGATATACTATGCGGCCTCTCACTCACCCAGGAAACACTGGGGGAAGGGATTTTAATGGCAGTGAAGACAGCTAGGAGAGGAGGAGACAGATGAGATAAGTAGGAGAGGGAGTGCAAAGAGGAGGAGGGCATGATGGAGGAGGGAGTGCAAAGAGGAGCAGGGCATGATGGAGGAGGGAGGGAGTGCAAAGAGGAGGAGGGAGAGAGTGCAAAGAGGAGCAGGGCATGATGGAGGAGGGAGGGAGTGCAAAGAGGAGGGGGGCATGATGGAGGAGGGAGGGAGTGCAAAGAGGAGCAGGGCATGATGGAGGAGGGAGGGAGTGCAAAGAGGAGCAGGGCATGATGGAGGAGGGAGGGAGTGCAAAGAGGAGCAGGGTATGATGGAGGAGGGAGGGAGTGCAAGGAGGAGGGAGGGGAGAAGAGACAGCAACGAGTTACAGGGAGGGGTGAAAACAAAGAGTAATGTTTCATTAATAACCTGCTAGATCTGCGTGTGCTACGCCGGGTACAGCTTGTGTGTATATATATGTCTGACTGTCACAGTGTGTTTACATATACCGCTGTGATGTGTTACCCATAATGCCTCTGTAACAGGAGGGCAGCATGATGTGTGCAATACCCGCCCACATCCCCTAAAGTCCCATCACTATTCTATCATTGCATATGCAACACTGCAGACTCCCAGACCTGCAGAGCATTGCTCTGTATAACCCCCTTTCTCCATGTCCTGCAGATTGTTGCTCTGTATAACTCCCCCTCTCCTAGCCCTGCAGCGTGTTGTTCTGTATAGCCTTCCCTCTCCCAGCCCTGCAGAGCATTACTCTGTATAACTCCCCTCCCAGCCCTGCAGAGCACTGTTCTGTATAACCTATCTTGCAGCCCTGCAGAGCATTGCTCTGTATAACTCCCTTTCTCTATGTCCCGCAGAGCATTGCTCTGTATAACCCTCTTTTCCAACCCCGCAGAGCATTGCTCTGTATAACCCCCTCTCTTCCTGCCCTGCAGAGCGTTGCTCTGTATAGCCCCATCTCTCCATGTCCTGCAGAGCATTGCTCTGTATCACCTCTCCCTGTCCTGCAGAGCATTGCTCTCCCTCCAGAGCTCCATGTGTCTTTGCTCTATACATACATGTTACACGGTAGATGAAGTTGAAAAAAGACATACGCCCATCATGTTCAGCCTATGCCAAATTTAGACAACAGATACGTTATCCTATATCTGTACTTACAGTATATTGATCCAGAGGAAGGCAAACACAAACCCAGTGACATATCATCCAAGGGAAAAAATAATTTCTTCCTGACTCCAATTGCCAATTGCCATTCAGATTACTCCCTGGATCAGCACCCTTCCCATGTTTACGTATTAGGTATAACCCTGTATACTTTTCCTTTCTAAAAGATGTCCAACCTGTTTTTGAGACTGCGCTTATAGTGCCGGCGACGTCGCATCAAAACAAATGCATTTCCGCCATCGCGTGCGCTTATAGTAAGCGCGACAAGACAGAGCGACGGCTTGGTCGCGATCACTGGAAGTCATCTCGAATTTGACTTTTCCAGCGACCGCAGCCTGACGTCGCCGGCACTAGAAGCGCAGCCTTTACCGAAGTCCTAATAATAGATAAAGATAACCTGATCAAACAAATGACACAGAAACATGGTACTTTTTCATCATGTTTTTATCCACAAATGATTCAACATTCAATATCCGTGTGTGAAAAAGTATGTGACCCTTTAGATTCTGTACCTGGGGACGCCCCCTTTAGATTCAGTACCTGGTGGCGCCCCCTTTAGATTCAGTACCTGGTGGCGCCCCCTTTAGATTCAGTACGTGGTGGCGCCCCCTTGAGCACCAATGAGTTCAACTGCGCGTTTCCTGTAACTGCTGGTCAGTCTCTCACATCGGGTTTGAGGAATTTTGGCCCATTCCCCCTTACAGAACTGCTTCAACTCAGTGACATTTGAGGGCTTCCTTGCATGGACAGCTGCTTCAGGTCCTGCCACAACATTTTAATAGGGTTTCGGTCCGGACTTTGATTAGGCCATTCTAAAACACAGAATTTCTTTTTCTGCAGCCGTGCTTCTGTAGATCTGCTTGTATGTTTAGGATCATTGTCTTGCTGCATGACCCACTTTCGGTTCAGCTTCAGCTCACAGACGGATGGCCTGACATTCTCCTCTAGAATCTTCTGATACAATGCAGAATTCATGCTTCTGTCAATGATGGCAAGCCGCCCAGGTCCTGAGGCAGCAAAGCTGCCCCAAACCATCACACTCCCACCACCATGCTTCGTGGTTGGGATGAGGTTCTTCTATTCAAATGCAATGTTTGGTTTCCACCAAACATAGCGTTTCTCCCAAGGCCAAAAAGTTCTACCTTTGACTCGTCTCTCCAGAGAATATTGTTCCAGAAGTCTTGTGGATCCTCTATGTGCTCTTTGGCAAACTTTAGATGGGCAGCAATGTTCTTTTTAGAGAGCAGTGTTTTCCTCTGGGCTATCCATCCATGAACACCATTATTGATCAGTTACATAGTTACATCGTAGATTAGGTTGAAAAAAGGCATACTTCCAGCATGTTCAACCTTTGCTAAATTTAGACGACAGATACTTATCCTATATACGTTCTTATAGTATATTGATCCAGAGGAAGGCAAACAAAAACCCCAGTGAAATATCTCATAAGGGGAAAAATTAATTCCTTCCTGACTCCGATATTGGCAATCAGATTACTCCCTGGATCAACATCCTTCCCATCTTTACTTTTGAAAGCTCCTTGTATTGTCCCCCAATATATTTGTATATAGTTATCATATCCCCTCTTAGACGCCTCTTTTCTAATGTAAACAAATCTAATTTAGCTAGCCTCTCCTCATAAACCAGATTATCCATCCCCTTTATTAATTTGGTGGCTCTTCTCTGCACTCTCTCTAGTTCCATAATGTCTTTTCTATGGAGTGGTGCCCAAAATTCTACTCGATATTCAAGATGTGTTCTTACTGATGCTTTATAAAAGGGGCATCATTATGTTTATTTTCCTTCCATCCATTCCCTGTTTAATGCAAGATAAAATCTTATTTGCCTTTGCAGCTACTGCCTGACTTTGGGCACTATTGTCAAGCCTGCTGTATATAAGCAATTCCTAAATCTTTCTCCATAAAGGATTCTCCAAATGTATCCCCATTAAATTTGTAAACTGCCTGCTTATTCTTGCTTCCCAAATGCATAACCTTACACCTCATCTGCCATTTACCTGCCCAAGATTCCAGTTTCTCCAAGTTCTTCTGGAGAGAAATTACATCCTGCTTTGATTCCACTACCTCACACAATTTAGTGTGATCAGCAAAGATGGAGACTTTGCTCTCTATGCCAACCTCAAGGTCATTAATAAACAAGTTAAAAAACAAGGTGCCCAGTACCGATCCCTGAGGTACTCCACTCACAACTTGTAACGTTCGTGCTTGCCACAAACTGGTACCGGACCGCGGGGCTAGGGTGGGGATGTATAAGCACCGACCTTAAGCCACGGAGTCAGGTCCGGAGTGCGGATTCCGTAATCAGACAAAGCCAGGTCAGGATTGGAGAAAGTAGGGTTAACGTTATCCAGGCAGGGGTCAAGGCCGGCGGAACAGGAGCGGTGGTCGAGGATACGAGCCGAGGTCATCAACAGGAAATCTTGGGTGAAGGTACTTCAGGGATAGGAACAGGAACTGGAAGTCCAGTGCTTCAGCACAGAACGGCACCCCCTATCCGGGTACAGCCGAGAGTGGTGGAGACCACTGGGAACAGGAACTGCCAACAGGAAGGCCACAGGAACCAGGGGTGCAGACACGCCACAGGAAACACTGGGGACACCAGCGTAGCCGCTTCAGAGCGGCGGCGAAGTCTGCCAGGAACAAGGGAAGCAGCACCGGGGCTGCTAAGCAAGAAGGCCTTGTGAAGCAGGGGACTGGAAGCAGGATACCAGGCACAAGGAGGCCTAGCAGGCCAAACAGGCACAGTCACTTGCAACTTGGATTGCAAAGTCTATGTCCAGCAACTTCCTGAGGGCGGGCAGGCACTAAATAGCACAGGAGGCCAATCAGGCCAGAGCTGCACAGGAGGCAGCAGGAGGCAGGTGATTGCAGAAGCAGGGAATAGATTGTCTGGAACCTGCAAAGCTCCGAATGGAAGGGCTCCAGCCAAAGCCAGGAGTGGATTCCTGACACAACTTGAGCCAAACCTGAAAAAGCTCCATTTATTACAACTCTCTGTTGTTTAGCCATTTTGTTTTATTTTGTTCACTAACCTCTTGTGTGGAACCGTATCAAAAGCCTTTGCAACATCTAAGTAGACCACACCAACTGCATTGCCCTGGTCTAAATTCCTGCTTACTACAGCTAAACCTCGTTATAACGCGGTGCTCGGGGGCCACAGAATGAGACCGTGTTATAACCGGAATTGCGATTTAAATAAAATGGCCGCCACGATCAGGGATTCAGCGTCCACCGAAAGGGGAGAGCTGGGATAACTCCCCCAGCTCTCCC
>WSYH01004229.1:0-12752 GCA_036426205.1 Ascaphus truei
AGAGAGAGAGAGAGAGAGAGAGAGAGAGAGAGAGAGAAAGAGAGAGAAAGAGAGAGAAAGAGAGAGAGTCACTGTGCCCCGTGAGGAATAAATCACTAATAATTCGATTCATATCACTTTCACAACGCCATAGATCAGACAGGAACAGCTGGCACATGTAAGTTCGGTTTTTATTCATAATTCTTACTTTACGGGATATCAAAAATCCTCACAAAATAAAGGTGATTTAATTTACGCAAAACGGCTGTCCCTCTCGGTGAAAAAGATCTACGTCTCCGTTGCTCATGTGTCGGACTTGGCTTTATCAAATGTTAAAAGGAACATAAAAACAAACATGCATACACATGTACATCTTGTTTTTACCACTCAGGAGAGGTCTATTTCATCAGTGGTGTGAAGCACGACTAAATCGTTAAATACACATTTAAATAACGTATAAAGGAATGCCTCACTGCAGGTTCCCAATGAGGAGGGTTTACCGGGGCGACTTTAACTAGGTCAGGCCAGATAACACGGAAAAAGTTCTACTTCAATACAGCTCCTGTCCTATGATCTTTGTGGGGTGGGCGGGAGGGGGAGGAACAGAGGGAGGTGAAAGGAAGCCTTGCTGGTTATGGTTTTGAAAACAAATATATAGGTAAGGCCAATTTTCCTGGATATCCCTTGGCGGCTGTTTGCAAACACATGGAAGCTGCGCTTATGCCTCTAATTCCAGGCCCAGACCCAGCTTGTGTCCGCCGGAGTTGATGTTCTTTCCATCTACCAGGGCGGAGAGAGTCACCTTCACCCCTGAGAAAGGAGAAAGGAAGAGCGGGTCAAAATGAGGAGTCAAACAGGAACCGTTTTGTTGCCATACGTTGCAGGCCTGTCTGGCAGTGAAAAGGTTGATGTTGCAAGGGCTAGTGATGCAGCGCCATGGAATAAAGTGTTAACGATTCACCACACTGTGCAAACAAGGATTTGGCGACACTAGGGTCTTCGTTAACACGCAGTCAATTTGCAAGTGTACAAATGTGTTAACTATGTGCGCTCACTGAATCGGGGCCCACGGCAGGAATGTCAGCAGCGATACACGTGACTCACTCCCAAAACACTCACCTGGCCTCAGAGTTTGGGTGTAGCCGACACCAACAAGGCTGGAATTGTTCACCTTTGCCTGAAAGTGAAGGATTGGAGACATGCGGTTATATCAGTGAACGGAGTCACTCACCGTGCACACCAGTTGGCGTGATGGAGATGCAATCAACGCACCTCTGACCTCATTTAGGAGCCACATTTACAGAGTGATATGAAATGTTCTTTCGTCATGCCAATAAAGCCGATTTGATTTGAAGCAGAGAGAACGGGCCATGTGGTTTAGTAAATGTGGGCGGAAGTGTTGAGTGCAGTGCCCGAACAATCAGGTTTTGAAGAAAATAAAAATTCCACAGACAGTGTTTTCTTCTAACAAACTCTCCTTTGTAATCATTTACATAGCGATCCAATTAAACACAATTATGGCCATTTTAAAAGTGGCCAAAAGTGCCTAGGATCTTACAAACCAGCAACTCTTCTACAGCAATTAGGATCCATATTCATTGTCTGAATGCAGTATTGATATATTTAAAAACATTTGAGTGTAACAATAAGATTTAGCAGTGCACAGCTAAACAATTGAGGCTCATCTTGATTTACCGGTGACAACACAGCCTGCCCTGCACAGGATATTGGCTCGATACTCACAGAGATGGATGCGTTGGAGTCCAGCTGGTACTTCGCCGCGATACCGAAGCGCGTGCTGTTGTTGCCAGCGGTCCAGGCCAGGTTGACCGAGGTCTCCATGTTGTCGCTGATTTTTTGGTAGATGGAGCCAGCAAATTCAGTCCCGTCGTTGCTGGAGATGGAAGGAGAACAGTAGAAGGCCGGTAAGAACAGCAAAAATAATATTTGGGTATAATGGAGCTATTCATCTCACTGAAAGTTATACTGCAGCTGCAAGCCACCTTAGACCGCGTGTATAGTGCCCGCAACGGGCGACGTCACCCATCGCCGCTAGCGAAAGTTAAATTTCGCTTTGCGGCGGCATCGCGGGCGTACTGGCATTTGATTGGTTCAGGGCATGAACTACATGAGGCGACAGCCCTTGAAAAAATAAAATATTGCCAGCTACCAAAATTCGTGACACGACGTCGCTCCGTCGCGCTTACTATAAGCGCACGCAGCGGCAATGCATTTGTTTTTGGGCGACATTGCGTCGTGGGTACTATACGCACGGCCTTAGTTACGCATCTAAAAGTACTCAACTCATACCAATAAACCCTGAATTTAACATACAGACTGTCCAGATAGTTATATTAAATCTGGCTCCATCACAATTGTTAACCCCTTCGAGGATGTTGCAGAATGTGCAAAATGGGGGAGGGGGCGACTCCCCATCACAGGTCATAGGCGGCTGACGGAAGTGGGCATTGTAAATGATGGGAGGGGGGTGGCACCTGAGCAGATTAATTCATGCAAAACAAACAGGAGTAACAGAGCGATGCAGCGAGGGAGGAGGAGGGGGAAGGGTGGAGATCTACTCCCGCCAGCGTCTCACTCACACGTTGGTGTGCAGCTGGAAATCGCCCGTCTTGTAACCGACGGCGAAGTTGTTCCTGGTCAGCTTGGATTTGGCAGTGTCAAAGGTCATCTGGTAGCCGGCCAGCCAACCCTCGTAACCGACGACAGCAGAGCCGTGGATGGCGGGGCCGGCGAAATCGAAATCCACATCGCAGCCCAGGTTGACGAACTCGCGCTTGTAGGCCGCCTTAACCTTACCGCTCTTCTTGCTGAAGAGGAAGAAGAAGAACATTCAGGAAAAGGACTTGCCGAGGTAGGTTTCACGTTTCGGACACAAGGTGAGCAAAGAGGGAGAGCTAGATTTAAAAAAAGGTCAGTGCGACCTTGAACAAGTGATCACTTCCGTGTGCAGCATGCTTAGCAAAATTAGATTGTGAGCTCTTCGGTGAAGGACTGATTATGACTAAATCCTATATACAGCCCAGCTAGTGACCTAAAAGGACAGCATTCGATGGCGACTCGAAGCTTTCTTTGTATGAGATTGTTGGGGTACTTAATATTTTGCAGACCTCAGTAGGATGGCAAGTTATTTATTCCTAATGATATCACACTAAATGTCATTGCTTACCCCCTCTCTCTGCTGAACAATGAAGTCATGTGACAGAGTATGTGTCCCCTCCACCCTGCCGTTTAGATTGCAAGCTCTTTGCAACAGATATTCCTTCCCCCACGTTTCTTCTTTTACATCTAGTTCTCTTACCCAAGTATTACAGCCGCTTACGTGCATGGCCTTAAAATGCACAGCGCAGTGTACACTTTAGGAATTAACAAAATAAACCCTTGAACCTATCCCATAATTCTCAGTTTTAATTATTCTATAACAGCTGTAAAAAAAACATCACTGGCCATTGTCTCTCACCCCGTGTTCGGTGAAAAGGTTGTGTCGAATGTCAGCTTCAAGCCTTTAGTAATCTGAAAAAAAGAAATCTATTAAACCATAAAAAGAAAGCTTCCTGGGACCCAAGGTCAAACTTACTCAGAGGTCATTAGTTGGCAGCTGCAGGCGTCAGAAGTTCAACACCAACATTGCATTATGCATTTTCCCCATAGCTCAATACAGGCATACCCCAGTTTAAGGACACTCACTTTAAGTACACTCACGAGTAAGTACATATCGCCCAATAGGCAAACGGCAGCTCAAGAATGTGCCTGTCAGCACGTCCTGAACAGTAATACTGGCTCCCTACCTGTACCGAAGCTATGCGCAAGCGGGGAGACTATAGAGCCTGTTACACATGCGTTATTTACATCAGTTATGCACGTATATGATGATTGCAGTACAGTACATGCATCGATAAGTGGAAAAAAGGTAGTGCTTCACTTTAAGTACATTTTCGCTTTACATACATGCTCCGGTCCCATTACGTACGTTAAAGCGGGGTATGCCTGTGTTACATACATGCTCCGGTCCCATTGCGTACGTTAAAGCGGGGTACGCCTGTGTTACATACATGCTCCGGTCCCTTTGCGTACATTAAAGCGGGGTATGCCTGTATGTTTCATTTAACAATGTACAGAGCTCAACAATAAATAGAGCCCAGTATACAACACGTTGCTCTCAGGGATTCCATCTCAAGGAGGTAAGGATACTGCAGTCCTAAGGGGCCGCCAACAGGTCAGGTCTAGGATATCCGTGCTTCAGCCCACGTGGCTTTATCAGTCCCTGGTTCAGCACAGGTGGTGCCGTCAAAGACTGAGTCACTGATAGTGCCACCTATGCTGAAGCAGGGACTGATAATCAGTGACAAAGTATTTGACTGCACCACCTGTGCTGAAGCAGGGATATCCTGAAAACCTGACCTGCTGGTGGCCCCCGAGGACTGGAGTTGGTCACGCCCTCTGCTGATGCCATTTTCTGGTAACTTTGCCACTGCTGCCACATTTAGGAGCCAGAAAAAAAAATGAACATCTCAAACTGCTGGAGGATTGGACATTAAAGTGTGGGATGATTAGTAAGAAGATGGGAAAGGTGGGAACTCAAAAAAACACCACATTTTTTGTAACCAAGTCGCACTTGCGGTGTGTGGAGGACAAGTATACAGCTCACAGGACTTTACACAGCCTCTGGATGCTGCAAGGCTCGAGTCTCACCTGGTCTTCAATGGCGATTTCCGTCCCCAGGGTGTTATCCGTGTTCCACTTCTCCGTGAAGGTCAGGCCGTACTCCGCCCATTTGTACTTGGTCTCCAGGCTCCCGTTCACTTTGCCCGAGTCGGTGTTGGAGTTCCCGGATGTTGTGAATTCCTGGGGGATGTGGAAAGGAGAGTCGCATGAAGTTCACACGGAGACACAAACATCTCTTGCTCCCCCTCCAGCTGCTCAGGTTGTTGAATAACAGATCTAAAGACCTTGTTAATTAGTTTTTATACCCAAAGGGGAAAAAAACAACCAAACAATAGAATGCTCAGTATTCTGCCACCCCCCTCACTGCCTCTTTAGGGCATATGGGCCAATGGTCCCTAGTAGTTGGTTAGAATGATAACCAAACTTCTGCAGTTCAGATGCTGCAAAATTGCAGCATTCAAGAGGATAGACATCAGTCATTGCTCAAGGATCAGGGAGAAAGTCTTATCGGGAGCTAACCCCAATAGTGAATATCTCTAACCCACAGAGAGAAGAAAATGGTCAAGTATAACAAAAATAATGTATCCGTGCAGATAAAAACATTCACACATTTCCTTCTGCCTAGCAGACCGGGGGATAATGTGGTAAGAAGATAAAGTGCGCGCTGTCCCATAAATCTTTTTCTCTTCAAAACAGGGGTAGTTGTCCCTCTGCTGCTCCTATTCTCCCGTGATCAGCAGGGGCAATCCAAACATATAAAACAAAAAAATGTCGCAAGAGAAACAACACAAACAAAATCAATGTGAGCACAGTAAAATTTATATAAAAAAGTTAAAAAAAAGTGGGTGAAAGTGCGCTACTAGAGATCAACCTCTATGTTAATCACACAAAACCCAAGTGAAATGGTGAAAAAACAATTGGTGAATAAATTGAATTTACGTGATCCTAATCGTAGAGAGCGTCTGCAGTTGTAGAAGCAGGGGTGGCTCAAACACCCCCTAGACTATAGCAGAAAAAAAACCACACAAAACAGTGCACAACGCTCATAGTGCATTAAATAAAATATTATTAAATCAACACAATACACGGTAGGCAATCTGCGTACATCAAAAAAGATTTAAACCAGCATTTCAAGGGATATCGTTACCCAAGCACCAAGTCTCTCCAGCAAGATGTCATCTGGTAAACCCACATGTTTGGTAGGTCAAGGGTCGTCACATTAATGCCCACGGTAAGAGTCCAAGGATATATCCGTGGAATGGCTGTTGGTCTGAATGTCCCAAGAAGTGCAGACGTGCTGCTGGTGAATCGCAAGAGAGCCCTTTCGTGAGATGGTACACAAAATCAGGAGCTCTGCGGATAAGCCTCCCGTCGTTACACAATCCGGCCGTCAGTGACGTCACCACGCTGCGACTCAGTATGTCGTGGGCCGCGCGTCCCAGTTCTTCCCTGTCTCGGGTCCCGGCAGTAACAGAGAGAAGCAGGATGTCCTTAGATCACAAAGATCTCAGAGTAGTGGTATCTTTTCCAACGCGTTTCGAAACCAAGAGTGGTCTCTTCATTGGAAAAGATACCACTACTCTGAGATCTTTGTGATCTAAGGACATCCTGCTTCTCTCTGTTACTGCCGGGACCCGAGACCGGGAAGAACTGGGACGCGCGGCCCACGACATACTGAGTCGCAGCGTGGTGATGTCACTGACTGCCGGATTGTGTAACGACGGGAGGCTTATCCGCAGAGCTCCTGATTTTGTGTACCATCTCACGAAAGGGCTCTCTTGCGATTCACCAGCAGCACGTCTGTACTTCTTGGGACATTCAGACCAACAGCCATTCCACGGATATATCCTTGGACACTTACCTTGAGCATTAATGTGACAACCCTTGACCTACCAAACCTGTGGGTTTACCAGATGACATCTTGCTGGAGAGACTTGGTGCTTGGGTAACGATATCCCTTGAAATGCTGGTTTAAATCTTTTTTGATGTACGCAGATTACCTACCGTGTATTGTGTTGATTTAATAATATTTTATTTAATGCACTATGAGCGTTGTGCGCTGTTTTGTGTGTTTTTTTTCATCAAAAGTAACACTTCCACAAAGGGTCGGATCCTGAGAAACCAGCACCCCACGATCTCCAAGTCCCAGGTCTAAACTGGAAAGCAGTCCAGCCCACAGATGGTTAAAAGCTGAGAATGCAGCTTGGTCGGCGTCCTCGTGGAGGTGAGGGCAGCTTCCGTATCGGATGTCACGGTATCACGTAGCTGCGTGATGGCCTCACCACACAACTAAGTGATACCGTGGCGACCGATACCCGGAAGCTGCCCTCAGCTCGCCTCCACGAGGACGCCGACCAAGCGGCATTCTCCGCTTTTAACCATCTGCGGGCTGGACTGCTTTCCCGTCTTGACCTGGGACCTGGAGATCGTGGGGTGCTGGTTTCTCAGGATCCGACCCTCTGTGGAAGTGTTACTTTTTGATGAGTGGATGACAGGATCTCATGACCCTTTTTTATTGTAAGTGATTGTTGTTCCTTTTTTATATACATTTTACTGTGCTCACATTGATTGTTTTTGTTGTTTCTCTTGCGCCCTTTTTTTGTTTTATATGGAGGAGAATGTGGAACTGCTGGATATGGTTGCCTGTAGGACCTGGGTTATTTAGGGGCCGTTTCAGATATTCATATTGCTTCTTACAGGGACAAACTGCAACTCGGAGAGAAACACGTCAATGGAAACAAGAGGCCCGTCTTGGTCTTTCCTTTAACCAGCACCATTTTACAGCTACACAAACATTTAAGTTTAGTTACCCGATAGAAAATAAATAAAAACAAAGGCTCGTAGTAAGCATGCTAAAAATATAACACAAAGAGGAAACCTTCGGAGCCCAGTCACTATTACTATGTATGTCTGAGTGTAAAGTGCAGGCACCTCCGGCAACAGTGATTTATCATCGTCAGAGAAGTAAAACCGTGTCTGCAGGTAAAGTGGATCCAGTCTGCCTAACGCTGGTTCTCAAGGATCTCGCGTGGGTTAGGAGAGAGAGAGAACCTGTGACCAGGTGTGCAGAGCTGACAGGATTGTACATTAACTCACCACTCCGCTTGCAGATTTGGTTTTCACATCGAGTTTCACCTGCCCAAAACCTGATGAAGCAGGAAGAGAAAGGAACATTAGGCTTCTGTAATCCATCAAATTGTAAATGGCAGCCCAGGCTATTATTAAAACATTTACTGCAGGAGTGGCCAACTCCAGTCTTCAAGGGCCACCAACAGGTCAGGTTCAGGATATCACTGCTTCAGCACAAGTGATGCAGTTAAAGACTGAGCCACCTGTGCTGAAGCAGGGATATCCAGAAAACCTGACCTGTTGGTGGCCTTTGA
Source organism: Ascaphus truei (assembly GCA_036426205.1). Taxonomy (NCBI): domain Eukaryota; kingdom Metazoa; phylum Chordata; class Amphibia; order Anura; family Ascaphidae; genus Ascaphus; species Ascaphus truei. Next base: position 8,046 of record WSYH01004229.1, read on the forward strand.
AGACTGGAGTTGGCCTCCCCTTCTCAACAGTAATAGGCAATGATGCCATGTAGATGCAAGCACCTTTAACTGGACCAACTTAAGTTTTTACTATAAACCACATAAGTACTTTCTTCCCGTGTCCGATATACGTGTGCTCATGTAGAACATTAGAAATATTTGTAATCAAACATTTCAGGTATATAGAGATACATGAAGTTTGTGAAAGATGCAATGATGATAAAAGGAATTCATAATACAGCAATCCCTTATTTCCTGATAATCTGAAAGATGGTGATCGTCGAGAAAACGATGGATTGGTGTTCAGACGAGAAGTGGTTAGAGTTACATATGGATGCATTTCACACCTAAGAAGTTAGACTCACCATATCCTTTGTTAAAGATATCTCTGGCAGATTTGCCAAGATCAGCGTAGGATGGAGGGACAGCCATTGTATCTGGGGGGGAAAATGGGACGTTAGATTGAAAAAGAATGGTAAATTCCATCTCAATTTCACAGGCAAAGGAAACAGTCCATAGTCTCTACCATCCAATTGCAGGATAACAATTCAAACCGCAGACTGGTACAGAGAGGAACAAGAAACACAGTCGTGTAAGAGAGAAATAGAAATGTGGGTTACAACGGAGTATCACTAAGTGATTTGGATGTCTGGGTTCTTCAGTGACTAATGGCATTAACGCTTCAGGACCCAGACGGCGACAAATTCCCCACATGTCGCTTCATTTAGCATATCTTTATTACCCATTAGTGCAGAAACAGGAAGGGACAACGTTTCAGGTGGAATGGGGCACGCCTTTCTTCGTCTGGTGCAAGATTGAAGTGAAGTTACTTAGGCTGCGGTCCCAGTGCACGTGCGCCCGGCGGGGGAGGTTGCGCGTGCAAAGCGCTGCACCCGGGGTCCTGGGAGGGAGAAGTTGCGATGGGAGGGGGCGTGGCCATGACCTCACGCGGCTGGTTCGCCCTCATTGGCTGAACCGCCGGCGGGGGCGTGGCCACGGCTCCGTCGCAAGTTCCACACACAATTTTTGTGTGTCTGCGGAATCTTGCAGTACAGCGCGGCTGCTGAATGTGCGCCGACGCATGTACTCGGCCCTGAGTGACTGGGGGGGCGGTGCGTGCGCTGTGGCAGTCACTGGGACCGCAGCCTTATATGGATGGCTCTTGGGGAGACGTGGGAGTACTATATATGGAACATCACTTTGCAGGGGGGTGGTTGCGGCTTTACAAAGATTGATGATTGCACTTAGAGTTCAGAACACCCTAAAGGAACAGAGCCAGAGGGAGTTTCCAGGAGCAGGCCTACTTCCGGGGCAGTATGTCAGGAGTTTCAGAGGAAATAAAAACGAGTTTATTTTCCAGCTGGGTTCACTGTCAAATGAAACCTGCCCTTATTAGCGATTGTCACCTCAGATGAAGCAACAGGAAGTAATGGGGTTAAACAGAGGTAATTTGCACAGTGCTAGTAGAGGGACAGGTGGGGCTCACTAAGCTATAGCAACAAGTTTATGTTGTGTGGTTATAAAGCACAGCACACCGGCTCTGCAAACTATGACAGCGGGCTACTTAACCCGTGCGTGTTTGTAATTCGTCTATGGGTGAACTCAGAGGTTATATAATTTCTCAGTGCCGAAGCACTACACATGGAAAGTTACTTATATACAGTAAACTACTTTACCACAAAGATTGGGTTCTAATTGTGGTGCCTGTGGCACAGGGGGATATGGGACTTGCCTGAGGTCACAAGAAACTACCAGACAGATTTGAACAAAATTTGAAAGCCTAGAAACTCTTATTGTCCAATTACAGTCTCTACATTTAAACTAAAAACTTTAATATCGTATGCAGCAGCTGGGGAGTCAGGACCACACAAGGGAGTTGGGCCAACATTCGCGCCGGCCCTTCATCAAGCCCCCCCCCCCCCCCCCCCTCACATCCCAAATAGGGTCTGGAAGAACCCCAATCAGCAGCCCTGGACTCCCTCCCACGCAACTCACAGATCTAAGCCCTCTCCATTTATTCCAAAACCATGGTGCTTGTTTTCTAGGGGAAATCACATTCTGTGCACACGCAAATAGGAAACGCAGGGAAATTTGTTTACGGATCAAAAGATACCGTTCTGAGGGTTAAACCTGAAATCGGGTTGACAAACATCGAACTAAACACAATAACGCCAGAATTGCACCCACAATTCGAAAATTATAAAACACTACACTGTTAAAAAGTCAGAACACGTGCAATACAATTCCTGGATTTCTATTGATTAAACCGCTTATTCAGATAAACAGTGACGGTATATCAGGCGCCTGCATGGCATAAGACCCTAACAAATACTGCATGCACTGGGTCGAAAGAGTAGCTCAATTGTAAGAACACTGTCTTTGAAGTGGGTAAAACCCATTCAAATCCCCAAATCAGGCACAAAAAAATGATTGTAAGCTCTTTGGAGCTGGGACTTATGGCGCTTGCAAAATGATGGTATTCTGATATATGGCTGTGCTTTTCTCTTAACTGTTTGCGTGTAGATCAGAGAGTCTATAAAACCAGAAAAGGGCAGTTAAATGTAGTAAAGAAGGTGCTATGCTCCTAATTTCCGAAGGAATCCCTCCTATACCCTTTCCTACAGCACAGTTCTTTTGAGTAGAGCCGAGTGTTAAACAGATCCCTGTCTCTCCAAACAAGACCTGAATTGAATGAGAATTATCAGAGCGAGGCTCTAATCAGCCCACTAGCTACTGGTTCACTGATGCAATACACAAGAAACAGTCCCACAGAACTGTGCACTGAACATCCACACACTCCCCCTGTGAATGACTGGGTCATAAAGGTCACATCTGTCACTAGACAGACTTACCCTCCTCTCCCCCCCCCCAAAAAAAGATAAAATATTTTGTGCATCCCAATAAACATGTAATATATTTACATATCGCATATTTGAATTACATTATCTATTAAATATATGTATTTTAATATATCATGCAATTTTCAGTACGGAGAGAACATGACAATGGATTCAGAGATCTATTTCAAACTACTGGTTTAAAGTCAGACTTTAGAGCGGTATATATCGTACCCATTACATTTTATGTACTCTTACTATGGCCACAGAGACAATTAAACTGTTCAGCCCAACACGAACAAGCCTAGTGCCAAGGTCAAATTGGAATAACCCTGTCACATGCTGCCTAATCCTATATATAGCACAGGATACATGGACATGCAGGCAGCTAGCAGGGGGCAGCCATCTTGGAAGCATGCTGAGTCCCTTTACTGGCTATGAAATCATTTCCTAACGTTAAGATTAACCCAAGCTGCAAGCGGAATGAAGCCTGGCATTAAAAGAAACACCCACTGGGAAACCCTTTTAGCCTGTGCACGAGGACGACGTAGGAAGGGACATGTATGAATAGCATGTGTTTGCACCAGCACAAAAGGATAGGAACACACTGCGGTGAACAGCAACCAAATATTTCTTATTCCCGCAAACCCCATCCCCACAGAGCCCAGATTACTAGGCACACATTACTCACTGCACAGGAAGTGACTATGACTTGCACCAGAGGAAACTGAAACACATTAAGTTGGAATTCTTCCCAGCACTGTACAAATGAATGAGGCAAAATACACGCTCTGTCCTTGCTCGCAGTGTGACTGCTTATACACAGGGCTAAACAGCAACTAGTGCAGCCTCCAAGGGTGACCTCAAGCCCAAAGCTCTGGAGACCGAAGTATTAATGAAAATTAGGGCCCTAAACCAGTAAAGGGTTACCAAGCTTTAGCATTCATTTGAATGGGAGTAAAGGTGTGCTCAAGCACCCTTTTGTGGATCTGGGCCTGTGCAATATAAGAATGGAAAGAAAGCCTTGTGCATGCCAGACTCGGGAGTAAATGAATGAGATGTAATGTGACAAATACAGGCAACATTCAAATGCAATAACATTTATTCCACCACCAAAAGGGGGACTTTTATCAAGAAATACGTGTTATTCACGAATGTCTTCATGTATAAAAAGGAACATACAATGGAAGGACACACACAATATATACACTATCTTACACAATAAACACACACCATATATACTAATAAATACATGCAAATAAACAGAATTATAGTAGTATTTGTTTATGTATAGATAATATAAATACACAAACACAGAATTTATAGACCCAACAGTTACCACAATGTGCCGGTGTCACGAGCACAAGTGTATCATAAATATATATGTATATATATATATATATATAAACATACACAATAAACACACACCATATATACAAATAAATACAAGGGCGGCCAGGATGAGAAGATGCCAAACAGTTGAACCCAGGACAGGGTATGCAGGAAGTTCCACTTCGAGGGGTGTCTGATAAATATAGAACACGGGTCAGAAATACACAGGATGCTGCACACGTGTATCTGGGCGGGCAACGCGGCAACGCTGCATATCATGCTCGCTCTGTGAAGACACGCTCTATTACCTACGCGTTACAGGCATCACAGCCAAATCTCACCCAGCTCCACCCATACTGTAACATTGGGCGCTCCCACCCATACTGTAAGATTGGGCGCTCCCACCCATACTGTAACATTGGGCGCTCCCACCCATACTGTAACATTGGGCGCTCCCACCCATGGCGTAACATAATTGGGCGCTCCCACCCATACTGTAAGATTGGTCGCCTCCCACCCATACTGTAACATTGGTCCT
>WSYH01004229.1:12761-55747 GCA_036426205.1 Ascaphus truei
CGCTCCCACCCATACTGTAAGATTGGGCGCTCCCACCCATACTGTAACATTGGGCGCTCCCACCCATACTGTAAGATTGGGCGCTCTCACTTTACGTTGCACAGCTATCCCCACTCAGTGGCAGCGCTCGCACTGTTACTGCACATTATCTCGCATGCTTACCCGTGCAAAATGCACAGCGTGTAATATACTGTATCTCCCTCCCTGTAACATGATATTAAACTAGAACACGGGGGTGGGGGGGGGGGTCAACTCCAGTTCAAGGGACACCAACAGGTCAGGTTTTAAGGATATCCCTGCTTCAGCACAGGTGGCTCAATCGAAGACTGCACCACCTGTGCTGAAGCAGGGATATCCTTTTTTTTTCACAAATCTTTTTTTATTGGGTTCACTTTCAACATATAGACAATCATCTTTGACTTTTCCCGATACATTATGTCACACAGCTTGGCCATACATATCATGCTTTTCCTATTGGTATGCATTAGTCCCTACATATGCTCCTGGTTCGTTTTGTCTTGGGATAGACGCGACCCTGCCTCGATACCTGTCCGGCCATTTGGGTTATCGATTTTACCCCCTTTGCGTTCATATTTGGCTTGTACTTATGACGATTTGGTCTCTCCCCATTTCTGAGTGATGTCTGTTGCCATTTTATTTGCCGTTTCTATATCTCAGCGGGGTCGTGTCTAGCAGGAAGGGATATCCTTAAAACCTGACCTGTTTAATAACAGCTTGTTTTCAAAGTTTATGTTTTAAACAAGCGGGGGCATTAGATCTGTTTGTATAGTGTTTGTGTTTCCTGGGGAGTGAACTTATTTACTTAGTTTTGTTGTGTGATTGCCATGGGTGCGGTTGGGTTAAGCTAATTATAAATTTCCCTCACCTGATTGTTCTGTCAGTGTTAGGCTATGTGAGAACTACAGTATATAAACAAGTATTTCAAGCTTACTCTGCGCGTAAAGCATCTGGTTTTCTAAGGGTGAGTTTAAAGCGAGCAAGCGTTTGAACAGAGGAGTGTATATGGCATTACCACAATCTGCTACAGATGTTTGCTGTTGTACAGTGTAATGGATGTAAGGGTAGTTTTAGGCGAGACATTCTGGAAATGTTAGCTGCTGTCCCATCTGTAGGCAATTCTCACTGGTGCGGGAGCAAATTGCTAGGCTGCAGACTCCGGAGGTAAGGGGCCTACCAGCAGCTACAGCTCAGAGGGATAAGAATTATTAAGGCAACAAGACAGGAGGGAGAGGGAGATGTCAATACCCCTCGAGGAACTAATAACCTGTTTAGGAATGAGATTAGGATCGTGCAGGAGGAAGTTAGAGAGTTAGGGACAGCTCTTACACAGGTAGCATCCTCAGTGTCTCTTACAGGGGTATTACCTGTATATAGGGGAGGGGAAGGTATGACTCTTCTCACCAGAGACTTTAATGTGGGGAGGAGAAAGTGGGAAGAAGGAGGGATTTGCATTTATTGGACATAGTGGTTCTACCTGGAGGGATACGAGTCTATATAAGAGAGATGGCTGTGCCGCCTTGGAGGAGACTCGGGTTACGCGGTGAGCAGTTCAGATGCTTCATTAGCAAGTATTTAACAAGCCGAGGGGGGAAGTGAAATGGGCAAGGATAAACCCAAATGCCCCCCCATGCAAGAGGAAGCGATTGAGCGGGACTTTACAGCAGGAAACGTATCCATGGGAAGAGAAGATCAATAACACAAACATAAGGGGGTGTACAGGAGAAGCCAGGTGGGTTCCTAAATGCAGTAACCCAAATCTTTGGGCCGTGTGTACACACGCTCACAGCATGGGAAAGAACATACTCCAACCAAATACAAATGCCTCCTGGATTCCTTGCAGGGGGCATCTCTGGGGCAATTAGCGAGGGAGACTTAAAGGAACAATTTCTCCAAATCGTTTATTTGAATTAAACACCCCCGGTTCCCGAGACACTTACCGGCGAAACTACCGGGTTTAAATCTCCCTCATGGGAAATAAAATGGCTGCCAAATCTCGGGCCAATAGGAAGCTGCAACATCATCAGTGGTGACTTCCTATTGGACGGCCATTTAAATGCCCTTTAAAAACCAGGAAGTGATACCAGTAACTTCCCCAGGAGGTATCTCAGGAACCGGGGTGTCCCTGGAGCTGAAAATAGGGCGGCTCAGAACTGGGGGAGCCCCTGGTTCTAATCCTGGCAAAGTACGGAAAGGGAAAAGAAAGCCGATCTGGTTCTGAAAAGAGGCGGCAGGTATTGTAAAGGCTAAAAAGGCAGTTTAGATAGAGATAGAAGATGGGGAACAAGATCACTTAGGCAGAGAGAGGCTAAGCAAATAATAATGTGTGTATTGCGTAAGGAGAGGAGGGAATAGCCCCGTCAGTAAGAAGGGGGGCAAAACCTTTTCTAGGTAAATAAGTGACAGGAGGAAAACCAAAGGAGAAATTGTATGACTAACATCAGAAGCCGACGGTCATGCTGAATGAGACAAACGGTACAGTATAGCAGACCACCATAAAAATGTATTTTTTCTTAAGACTCCACAATTGAAGGTGAAGGGGAGAGACCCCAGGAAGGTAGTTAGGGAACGGGAAAGGAAGAGAGAACGCAGAGGAGAAATTCCTAATGGAAATTTTACAACTGAAAGTGGAGAAGTCAATGGGGGCAGATGGGACACATTCCAGGAATCTACACAGAGCTTAGGGGTTTGCCGGCAACACCATTAACAGAACTATATAACCAGTCACTACTAACAGGCGTAGTTTCAGATGATTTGAGGTGTTGCAAACATAGTCCCACTCCACAAAAGTGGAAGGAGGCAGGTAACTACAGGCCAGTGAGCCTGACGCCAGCAGCGGGGAACCTAATGGCAACAATGTTAAAAAGAAAGAACTGTTTAACATCTACCCAGCAACGTACGTGATTCCAGGCAGCATGGATTTACTGGGGAACGTAATGTCAAACAAACCCAATTGATTTTTTTGACTGGATGACTATGGTAAAAGGTTAAGATTATAGTAAGGCCTGTGACACTGCCCCACACAGAAGACCGATACACAAGTTGCAATGCTCGAGATTGGACTCTAAGGTGGTAGAATGGATAATCCATTGGTGGACGGATCGGCAACAGAGTTATGGTAAAGGAAGAACATTCAGAAGAGGGGTAGGTAACCAGTGGAGTGCCTCAGGGATCAGTATGGGAACAGGTGCTCTTTAATATCTTTATTAGCGATATTACAAATGGTCTTGAAGGGAACGTTTGCTTTTCTGCAGATCTGCGAGAGGGCTGACACTCCATGGGGGGGGGGGGAAAGAAAATGAATCATTTAGGTAGAATGGTCAGGAGTGTGGCAACTCCAATGTAATGCCGAAAAGTGCAAAATAATGCACACAGAAAGCCAAGAGCAAAATGATAGAACTAATGGTAATGTATCAGTCAACTACTACAGAGTTATTATTCCAAGGCAATGGGGGAAGCCAGCAGGGTGTTTGGCTGTATAAGGAGAGGTATGAGCAGCAGAAAGACAAAGGTAGTTATGCCAAGATATAGGTGGTAGAACCGCTCAGATTATGGTGTTAAGTTCTGGAGACTATATCTTCAGAACCTAAATAAATTAGAGATTGTACAAAGAATGATTCATAGTCTACATCAGGAGTGGCCAACTCCAGTCCTCAAAGGCCACCAACAGGTCAGGTTTTAAGAATATCCCTGCTTCAGCACAGGTGGCTCAATCAACTAAGCCACCTGTGCTGAAGCAGGGTTATCCTGAAAAACTGACCTGTTGATGGCCCTAGAAGACTGGAGTTGGCCACCCCTGGTTCTACATGAAAAATTGCTTCAGAAAAGACTGAAGGACCGTAGTCTGTACAGCGGAGAAGGGAGAGGGGGTGAGAAAGGCTTTCAACAAAGTACAGGAAGCAAACCCATTTCATAGAGAAATGCTGTAACAAATCTGGAGGGTGGCAGCTCAGGGGGAAGGTGAAGAACTACTTCCTAGAAAGGGTGGTGGAGTCATAGAACAGTCTCCCAACAGAGGTGGCCAAGATTAATACCGTAAGGACATCACACCATGTTACATCAAGCTTTCCTAAATATAATGCAAACCCAAAGATCAGGTGGGCCTGAGGTTTTACAGCAGATCGGACAGACTGGGCTGGCCAAGGGATTTATACAGTCATCAAATTCTATGTAACCTATGAAGCAAGCGGTTCTCATTCAGTCACGGCCGAGCGGTGCTCACATCCTCCGGATCTTAGATTCTTGCAAAGTCTGATCTGTATAAATGGACTTACATTCTGTGACAAAGAAGTTTAACATGGTCAGGACCACGGTGTGCCCGCTGAACATGTAATCGCCACACGTGTGCACCCCGGTCAGCGTCATGCCGAAGCCGCTCCAGATGGCGAACGCTCGCTGAAGCTTGGCCCACATGTTATCGTACAGCTAAAACGAGATCACTGGGTCAGTATTCTGCACGGATTTAATCTCAGGGGAGATCACTTTCACAGCAAGGTATTGTCTTCACCTGGAGCCAACCGCATACAAAACATTTTACTGAATAATACACAATATAACATAGCAAGATGAAATGCTGCTATGACAAGGATTTCCCGTTTCCAATGGAAACTTTGTGCCTGGCACTCATATTCCCGCATTGTACAATGATACCCATACTGGTACATGCAGCTCTATACATGGTCGCTGATATCAGAATACATCAATGTTTACCCAAGAGGGGCAAACAGAAGAGATTTCCGTGTAATTTGCACTCATTCGGCTACTACAAAGTTAAAGGAGGACTCAGTGGTCTCCGAGTATAACACTTTAACTTTATACTAGCCAAACGAGTGCTAATTACACGGAAATCTCTTCTGTTTGCCCTTCTTGGGTAAACATTGATGTTCTCTCATTGACTTTGTTCTGTTTGCACCTTGCCTTTAACTTACCACTATAAGATTTCATTTGATTATAAGTTTGAGCGGTAGGACTATTTTTGTATGATGTCAGAATACACATAAAATTAAATAATTTGGAGGTGGGGGGGGTTTCTGTCACAGAACATGCAATTTGTATTATGTTGGGAGACTTACAAAGACAACAGCAGTAAATATTAGTGCACTAAGGGCAACAGAGAAGGTGAACGAGTGTGTTTCATGGCAGGGTGGAGGTTTAGTCATTAAGGTTTACCATTCTATTGAAATACTTCTAAAGTAAGCAATTGAAGGGAGAGGAAAACGGGTTCATTTGCACAACTGACGGGAGATGAGCGAGAATGCACATGACTAGAAATGATCTTTTAGCGCTGTGCTGGCAGAGCAGAAATGTTGTAGATGCATTATCTGTGCAATGTCTATTTACATGAATAAAACACCAGGCATTGGGGGTAAAGTTGCGTATTAGTACTTGCCTAAGCTCCTAAGCAAGCTCTGAGGGATGCGATTGATCCTTACGGAGGCATTTGCCATTGATAATGCCCTGTTTCAGTTCAGGATGCTGCCTGTACACGTCCGCAGACCATGTACCGAGAGGTCACTTTAAAAGACTAATGAAGTTGCAAGATGAGGCACTGCTGTCCTGTGCATCTGAAACCCCAATACTTCCCAAAGGCGCTGGGTTACAGACGCAGAATCTGCACGCTTGGAATTGGCCTTTCCCTCCACGTCACTATAGGGGGCAAACCTGCAGCTGACATCCTCAGTCAGGCACCCAAAATAACATGATCAATTCTTTGGAGCAGAGATTCTCATAGTGCAGGAGAGGCCAACTCCAGCCCTCAAGGGCCACCAACAGGTCAGGTTTTCTGGATATCCCTGCTTCAGCACAGGTGGAGCAGTCCCTGCTTCAGCACAGGTGGCTCCATCAGTTCCCTCAGCCTTTGACTGAGCCTGTGATTGAGCCACCTGTGCTGAAGCTGGGATATCCTGAAAACCTGACCTGTTGGTGGCCCTTGAGGACGGGAGTTGCTCCCCCGCCGTAGTGTTTGTAGACTGACAGCACGGTTAGGACATCAGTAATAAATGGCACCTTTCCCGAGCACTGCAGGTGTTCTCCTGGAACAGAGAGCGATGTGACGAACATAGTGATGCAGCGCAGGAGAAATACCGTCCCCATCAAACTACACAGCCGGCGCAGCAGGATGGACCTTCGGGAAGAGAAACGGAAAGCATGCCTTCGGTCAGGCCTGTAACACGCACACGTATGAGAGCAGCGTGTTTACACAACATGTAAAGTACAATTAGATGTGAAATCTGTGTGTATTTTATAAAACATCTGTTTGTCTGGTCCTCAGTATTTTGCATTATGTCGCAGCATACATCCCCTGGTAGCAATTCGCAGGTTTGCGTCGTTGCGATTAAGTGTGTATTGTGTCATTTCTAAAGAGACTTTTAAAAATAAATGTGAAATACATTTAGGGGGAGATTTACTACGTTACACGGAATGGCAAGGCTCTCCGACGTGGGCTCAATCCCCCCCCCCGCATTCTGCCGTATTTACTCATCTGTTTTATTGAAACAGGGAGAAGGAGCGGCTCAGCGAGTAAAGACACTGACTGGCGCTGAGTGTGGAGCAGGGGAACCTGGTTCAATTCCCGGTGTCGGCTCCCTGTGACCTTGGGCAAGTCACTTTATCTCCCTGTGCCTCAGGCACCAAAAACCGACTGTAAGCTCCACGGGGCAGGGAATGTGCCTGCAAAATGTCTCTGTAAAGCGCTGCGTAAAACTAAAGGCGCTTTACAAGAACATGCTATTATTATTATTATTATTATTTACATCGCTGGAAGGGCTCTCCTCGCTGCACCACATCTGTAAAACACCCTCTGGAAGGGGTCTTCCAAGCCCCCTGCTGTACTAGCCGCCTGGAAGACTTCATTACTATGAAGCTGCTTTAACACCAAATAATGGATGTAAACCAATGGATGTTTAGGGCTAGTATCCTCCGAGTCTGTGATGGTTTTGTTATATTTTACTGTGTGTTAATGTTAATTGAAATAAAATATGTCTTTTTTTTACGGTATATTGTATGATACTTAACTTGCATTTGAAACAAAGCATCAAGTACGGCCTTACATAGAAAGGATTGCATTTAAATGTAAGACATTGGCCTGCAGCTATACCACTGCGTCAGCCTGACCGAATATTCAGGAGCTGCACGGCGCGGACCTAAAGCCGCGAGATACCTTCCAGCCCGCACTAAATACGGTGGTAGCTGGAAAGCGGCTTTGTGGCACTGGTAGATGTGTCCAGACTGCGACACTGCTAAGTAAATCTCCCCTTTAATGTTTTGTTAGGGGTGCATCTTTATGAAACCTAGAATAGACACAAAGGGTGGAAGGTACGTGTGCCTCCAATACCTGTGTTTATGGAGAAGTAGGACCAGCAGCCAGATATAGCAAAGAACCACTCCGCACATCTCAGTCATGGCAAAGGCCCACGGTATACGGGGAACACTGTAAGAGACAGAAGGGGAGACATCGTACATGGAGGCAGGAAGGTCTGCTGCATCCTCAGCTCACGGCTCCTACATGCAGCCATGGCGTCCCCTAACACAGTAACATCATGAACCACTTAGATTGTCAGTTGTTGGGGGAACAATGTCCTGCTTAGGAGCAGGGGACTCAGTCACCGAAGCTGTATACACTGCTTTGCACCCCTTTTTACAAGCATGTTATATAAAAAGGAACGCTTTTTAATATCCTCCCCCCTCTCATTGGTCTCTCACTGAAACTAGTGGTAATAAAGTCTAAACCAGCAAAGCAATGATGCAAAGGAGTCTTTACCCTACATCTTTCTCCTCTACTGCTCTCCCTCACCTTAAAACCTTTTCCTCCCACTGCTCCTTACCCGTGGGAGACCCTCTCACACAGTATAGGCAAAGCACCCTCTCTCTCTACACCTTCAAATCTAATCTTACCATCTGCATGAAGCATTTCATTAGCCTGGACTCACGACCATTTCCCCGTACACTTCCCCACCATCACAGCCAGCCACTGCACCAACCCACCATCACAGCCAGCCACTGCACCAAACCCACCATCACAGCCAGCCACTGCACCATCCCACCATCACGGCCAGCCAATGCACCAACCTACCATCACAGCCAGCCACTGCAAAACAACCACCCACCATCACGTTGCCGCCACTGCACCAACCCACCACCACACAGGCCAGCCCTCGCACCCACCGCACCATTCAACAGCCAGCCCCCTGCAACCATCCAACCAGCACGGCCAGCCATGACCCACCTAGCCATCACAGACACAAGCACTGCACGCACCAACCCCCACCATCACCCGCCAGCCCACTGCACCATCACACGGCCAGCCACTGCACCATCCCCCGGCCAGCCACTGCACCATCCCGGCCAGCCACTGCACCATCCCACCCAGCCACTGCACCATTCCACCATCACATCCACCCACTGCACCATCCCACCATCACGTCCAGCCACTGCACCAACCCACCATCACGGCCAGCCACTGCACCATCCCACCATCACGGCCAGCCACTGCACCATCACCATCCCCAACCATCACTATCCAGCCCCTTCCCCATCCCACCATCAACGGCCAGCCACGTTGCACAAAAAACCATCCCAACCATGCACGCCATCCACTTCACCATCCCACCATCAACTGCCAGCACTCAAAAACCATCCCCCATCACGCCAGCCTCTGAACGCAACCCATCATCACGGCCACCCCTGCTCACCAACCCCACCTCACAAAGCCAGCCACTTGCCACCATCCCACCATCCACATCACGCCATCCACTTCACTAACCCCCCATCAAGTCCATGCCACTGCACCACCCCACCATCACGCCAGCCCTTGCAAACCATCCACCTCACAGACATCCACTGCACTAACCCACTCATCAAACACCGGCCGCCTCACAACCCACCAGTCACGGCCAGCCACTCGCACCCCATCACCGCACCATCAGCCATCCGTGCAGCCATCCTTCCACCACCATCACGCCACCACTGCTTCACCATAACCCACCACATCACATCCAAGCCACAGCTGCACCATCCACCATCACGTCAGCCACCTGCACCAACCAACACCCAACCGCCAAACCGAGGCCCCATCCACCATGCACCCACCCCGACCATGACATTCGCCACCCCACTGCACCATCCCCATCACGGGCCCAGCCACCATCTGCACCATCCCCAAATCCATCAACGGGCCCAGCCACTTGAACCAACCCACCATCACAGCCAGCCACTGCACCATCCCACCATCACGGCCAGCCAATGCACCAACCTACCATCACAGACAGCCACTGCACCAACCCACCATCACGGCCAGCCACTGCACCATCCCGGCCAGCCACATGCAGCACGCACCAATCACGCCAGCCACTGCACCATCCCGGCCAGCCACTGCACCATCCCAGCCAGCCACTGCACCATCCCGGCCAGCCACTGCAACCATCGGACAGCCACTCTGCCCTCCGGTCCAGCCACTGCAACATCCCCCGGCCAGCCAATGCATACCATCCCCCGGCCACCCTGCACTCATTTCACACCATCTCACATTCCAGCCACTGTCACCATCCCACCACCACTCGACCATTTCGCAAAACATCACGCCATCCACTGCACCATCTCCACATCCAACGGCACTCACCACTGGCAAACATCCCCACCATCACAGGCAGCACATTGCAGCAAATCCCACCATCACATCGCACCACTGCACCATCCCACCACCATTAGGGCCAGACACTGCACCATCCCACCATCACGGCCAGCCACTGCACCATCACTGCCAGCCACATCCCACCATCACGGCCAGCCACTGCACCAACCCACTACCATTAGGGCCAGACACTGCACCATCCCACCATCACGGCCAGACACTGCACTATCCCACCATCACGGCCAGCCACTGCACCAACCCACCATCATTGCCAGACACTGCACCATCCCACCATCACGGCCAACCACTGCACCAACCCACCTGCTAACACAGCAGGGTCATTGCATGCAGTGTGAACGTATGCAATTCTATATTGTTCTTCTCCTGGTTACATCCGTTCATTTGAATAAGGCTTAAACCTTCCGTACCGAGGCGTAGTATGTCCAGTACGGGCCTTTGAGTTTGGCAGAGGTTAAGTGCATGAGGACATACAAGTCAGCAGCTGTAAATGTTCGGCGCTTCATCATGTTTTCAGGACTCGACACTCTTATCAGGAGCCGCTTGAGAGGGTTAAATGGCCAGTTCAACCTAGCGGCTCCAAATATTCTTAACCCATTCAGTCACAACCCTCACATCTGTGTTAGTAATGTTTTAATGATGTCATTATTATTATGATTAATCTGACTGATTTTACGAACATTCAGCCATCCCCAGCACACCTGTGGGATTCTGCTTCGTTCCATTCACCAGATAGATAGCTGTTGGCATTTTTGGCTGTAAAGTGAACCAAACTGGAAATAATATGTCCGAAGGAGGGGAAAATTGCAAACGCAGCAAGTATTTAAAATAACAAAACAAATCTATCATCTTGTGCATATTACGGGACGTAGAAATTTTAATTAAACAATTAAATGGTATTTTTTTAAATAATCTCAGTGGTGGAGGTGGAGGAAGGAAAGAAGGAAAGAAGGAAAGAAGGAAAGAAGGAAAGAAGGAAAGAAGGAAAGAAGGAAAGAAGGAAAGAAGGAAAGAAGGAAAGAAGGAAAGAAGGAAAGAAGGAAGTTGCCCCCACAATGAGTCCTTCCAAATGATACAATATGTTATGATCGAATCAACCACTTCCCAGAACACACCAAGTCCCCTATCTGCAGCGTTCTGAATGCACGGCACAAACAGGACTGTGCTGAAAAGTGCCTAAAAATGCAAAACTTGGTTTTTCTAAAGATAGAATTTGTTTCATTTGTACTAATGGACAATTATGTCATGTAATAAAGCAGTTTGTTTGGAAACGTGTATTTGCCGTTGAGTCACAACTAGCACAATTGTGGGTGTCATTTTATTTCCTATAATTATTTTAAAAATGTAATCAACTTGGTAAAAACCTTCTTTAGATCCCCACTGATTTAAAATAACCACCAATTAAAGTACTTTTAGCATAAATAAATAAAAATGACTGAATGGGTTAATGTAACCGTCTAACTTATTTTGTATCTTGTAGAAAATTATTATGAATTCGGTTATTGTCCAGAACGACGCCTGAATGGTCACTTCGGACTATAGGGAATGACCCCCTTAGTGTTTACAGAACATTCATGTTCAGGGGGCGGGGAGATTGGACCTGGAGAGTGAACTTCTATGTACTGACTGTGTTCTGCAATGATCCGAAACAGCCCAATCTCTGCCCGTGCCCCCATTACTGGTTCTGCTACTGCCAGGAATACAATTACTTGTCGATATATTAGCTGTAAAGAAACCGGACAAGTAAATGTGGCCTCATTATTAAGGTGGTTTTTTTGTTTGTTTATCCTGGCCGTGATTTTTTTCTCCCCCAATTTCCATTGTTATTCATTTTATTAAGGATACAAATGGATAACAGATTTTTCTGGAAGTTCTTTAACAGCGAGCTGTGAATTTGCTCCCGGATAATTACTATGCTGCAGGAGAGCACACTACTTCAAATACTCTCTGTATCACAACAATAAAGATGGCTGCTCACAGAGATCTGCCATCATAACGTGAAGCAGGAAACGCCGCTCCGCGTCTCGCGGCTCCCATGTTTATTTTGGCAGGATAAAAGTACAGAAAAAGGAGACGAATAAAGATATATAAACCAAACATAAAAACCAGCGGCAAAACTTCCCCTGTCCGTCCCCAGTGACGTACCGCTCAGACACTGAATAAATTACTAACAAATACAATAAGTGTGTACCATCTTCCTACACATGCATCGAAACCGCCAACACAATAACACGAACATGACAACGACAAGGTGTAAAGTATCACACTCGCAAAGTAAGGAATCAAAGGAAACAAATGATTCCTAACAAAGAAGTGATTGGCTGCTAATATTACATTTAATCCCGGTATTATGTGACTGCGACTATGAGAGAGGGTGTATTAAAGCAGCGATCACCCCAGAAACCTGCATGAGGCAAATGCATATACAGGGCTGGGCAACTCCAGTCCTCAAGGGCTACCAACAGGTCAGGTTTGGTGTTCAGGATATCCCTGAAAATCTAATGATATACTGCAGTTCACATGCCCGGCTGCGGAGTCAAGAAATCAACAGCAGCTGCTACTGTGTCAGACACGGTTTGTGTTGTAAAATCTTACTCAATGGTGCCCCAGGAGATGGAATAAGTGTGTGAGAGCTGAAAGGCATACTATACAAGTATTCAAACCGCACGGCTCATCTCATCAATACATATTGTCATGATAATGTCATGAGCTATTATGTATTTTAATCCATTTGGTGCTCAAGGGGTTAATGCGCTACCATTTGAAGTTAAAATACAATATTTGGAGTTTCTGACTGGTCATGAATCTGTGGGAGTTGCAAAAGGGCTTGATTGAAGTTGGGTGTGAAAAGTAAAAAGAGAGGGTTTATTGTATGTTAACCCCTTTTGCAGGGCTAGTGTTAAAAAACAATATCATCTCGAGATAAGGACATATGTTCTGCTAGATATGGGTGCTCTGACAAAAAAAAGCTATTTCAAAGGTATTCTCTAGATGGTTCTGCAAGGTTCAAGGGGTGTGGCTACAGAAGGTATCAAACCAAGAGGACTTTATTCAAAATGAGAATACCATGTGACGTTCTCTGCTGAACATGCTAAACATTACGGGTGTGTATCCGTGGCACTGAATCGCACATAATGATTACAGACACGTCATGTTTAGCAGGTACTAAGAGACAGATATTAATATTTCTTTTCATTTTAGGATTATGATGTTCATATTTAGTCTCATGGCGTCCGCCATGAGTGTCTGAATGTATTGATTGACTCAAATGTGTAAGTGTTAGCTAAGGAAAGTTATGAGTACATTTAGATATTGAAAGGGAGCTAAACGTCATTTGGTGGGAGTTTTTTTACTCCGTTGTAAAACTGTCAATCTCACAGCTAATTTACTACAGGGGCTGGGTTTATGTGGTTTACATGGGAAGAAAGAATATTCAAGTCTGAGCAACAATTATGAAAATCAGATCTCAGCAGAGGTGAATTTAGGACTAAATTCGTGATTTCTCATATTCTAAACCAGAGGCCTCTCTGGGGAAAGTCTATGGCATATGGTAATTTATAGGTTTTCTTTTATGTTTTACCCTTTTATTTTAAGACGCTGCTCTGCATTTTATTGCAACTGTATGTTTTTCGTAATCCCTTTTCTGTAACCTATATATTTTTATATACAGATGCAGCAACGAGTATTAGAACTCTGCCTGGGTAAATTCTGGGGCAGTCTCACAGTAATTGCCTCAACATTTCTGTGAGATTCTTAATGGCCCATCGGACTAACACAGCAGGGGGTCCCTGCAAACGGAATGGGACTGCAGGGACCCCCCGCTGTGTTAAACCGATGGGCCATTAAGAATTTTACAGAAATGTTGAGGCAATTACTGTGAGACTGCCCCAGAATCTCCCAGGAATTTCTCAGGTAAGTGTTCTAATACTGGTGGCTGCATCAGTATATTAAAACATTTAATAAGTAATGCTTTGGGGTCTGAATGAAGTATTGCACGCTCTGGGGAGAGTATTAAAGTGTTCGGACATATTTGGCTACAACGGAGTTTGGTGTGTTAAAGGGCATAGTTTTTTCTATAATACACAGGGACCCGAGGCACTGGCAAATATTAATTTGACATCTTTTGTTTGCATAACTACCTCAGGTGGTGGCAGTGGATATGATTTGCAATTGAGTAGGGGTTAATATTAACTAACTGGTTCCTTGCAGAGGAGAAAGGCGAGTTGGCTAGAGTAGCAGTGTGTATTAACCCTGGTTGCATATCTAAGTCACGTGCTCACTTGTGTGCTGTTCGTGGCGGTGGTATATTAGGACGAATTTAGGAGAGATACAACTCATTTGAGGGACCTTTGTGGAGGTGAAGAATAGGGCAGCTTGCGGGCTGCGTATTAATCCTTATCCTGTAAGAGGGGATATTGTCCATTTGACGGACCTCTGCGGAAGTGAAAAGTGGGGCAGCTTGCGGGTTGTGTATTGATCCTGGACCTGTAGAGGAGATATTGTACATTTGACGGACCTTTGCAGAGGCGAAAAGTGGGAGCGCTTGCGAGCGTCAGTATTAACCCTTGTACCGTATGCAGGTCGCGTGCTCGCAGGGTGCCGTACGTGGCACATGTGTTGGTGTTTTAATTGTCGAATGTGATCAAGGACCAATACAGATAATATCCTCTTTCGAGAGTATCAATTGCTTCAGACTCCAATGGAGTTTCATTCTCTGAGTTTAGAAATATTACTTTTGACACACACACACACACACACACACACACACACACACACACACACACACACTTTGTATGACAATCTGTATCCTCCACCTCTCGTCTGCTCTGTATGTATGAGTAACAAGGACAGCGCCTGCACCGTTTGTACGACGGTTACTCACCTGTCTAGGAAGATGTCCGGTAGCGGTGGGTACGTCTGCATGTCGGGGACGCGCTCGTGGACGATGACCATCACGAAGGAGGTAAACCCGAACACGATGAACACGTAGACGCAGCTGATCGCCGTCTTCCAGTACTCTGGGTCCAGCCTCTTGGCCGGGTGCTTGTGTTTCCCATTAGAGTACTGGTGCTGATCCACGCTGGAGTCCGTACCATTACCGTCACAGTCCTGGGACAGCTCCCCATTGCACAGCCAGTCTGGGCTTGGCAGGGAGCTGAGGCTGAGGGCTCCTGCAGGCGCGTCGCTGCTCAGCCCCAGCTCCTCCAGGACACTGGCGTGCTGCTTCTGCAGCTTGCGGATGGACAGCATTAAGCGCTTGATGTCCCCCAGCACCTTGATCTCAAGCGGAGGGGAGCGCAGGTCGTACTCGGTTAGAGCCAACAGAGCCGTGCCGTCCAGGCGGTGCCGGTTGCATAGGCTGTCCACGTAGTCGTAGAACCCTTCTTCCCGCAGCCATTTCGCCACGTGCTTCGTGGTCCAGCGCCGGATGCACAGCTGGCTGTTTGACATCATCGGTTTAGCCGTTACCTGTGTCAAAAGATACAACATGCGGTTTAACTTCTGCAAACTCAGTAATCTATTCCAGGGTACACCCCGAAAATAATCTGTTCTTTATTAACTAGCTGAAAGTACCCGGCGGGGCACGAGAATTCTAAGATACCAACAAATAGTGAGATTTATCACTTCACTTTTTATTTTCTTCATGCGAAATCCCCGGCTAAAACAACAACTCTACCCGTAATAGTGTCATTGCGTCTGAGGTCCTGAGGTGTGCGAGCGAGAGCCTTTGAGGCCTCGGCCAGGGTGGCTGGCCGCAATGAAACACGTGTGTGTGTCACTTATTGCGAGAGACGCACGGCAATCCTGCGTGTTGTAGTACATCACAATGAGGAGGCTCCCTTTCATCGGGCGTCACCTTCCCCTGCTTACATCAGCAGCAGCAGCTACGGACGCGCGCAGGAATCGCCTGTGGAACAGCGACACTACCCGTCCGCGCTTTGAACCGGCGATATATGCTTCAAAGATCTTTTTTCCTGTAAGGGCATTACTGTTTGTTATATTGATCTTTTTATACGTACAAATGACACTAGTGCGTGACCCGCACTTTCTCTCTGTATACGCTTAGGTCGTGAGCCACCTGCGGGATGTTCATCTATGAGATTAACCCCTTAAGAGCCAGTGAGCTCAATATTCATTTTTTGGACACTCACTTTTTTCTTTTATACTTTTTTTCTTGGACTTTTATATATGTGGACACTTTATTGTTGTTGATTTATTTTTTTGTATTAGATCACAGTATGTGTTAATATTGCACTACAGTACTTACTGCATTAAAGTAGAGGCTTTATCACAAAGAGCACAGCTTTCATTGAAGCAGCTATATTTCAGTGCACTTATATTGGTTTAATCAATCACTTAGTACACCGGATAGCTTTTTCTCTCTCAAATGTAGCCAACAGCTGTATATTTCAAAAAGTATTTCCTACTCACGCTCCTAAATGGGCTTGTGAGACTAGAGATGAACAATACATTGTTACAAACCGTGTGAATGAAGGAATAAGAGCGAGCTTACCTGCGGAGTCATGCTTGCAGTGTATGTGCCAGTCTAGGTGGGGTACAGGTTAGAGGAAGTCAGGGGCTCCCTTCTATTCCAGCCTCCAACTACCACGGGTCATCATTACCTTTAAAGCCCAGGGGAGAACACCTGAGCGAAGGTTCTTGGCACAGGTTAAGCTGGCCACGTAATGAAGACACGCTGGAGGATTTATAGCCACGGGGACATACTGACACAGCACATTTTGCTTGATAAGGAATAACACCAATGGGCTCCTCGGGTGTATCAGGGAGCCTGCTGTGTCACTGTCAGCACTCCTTTCTGATAAGAAGTGGGAACTATTTGCTCCTGTAGAGAGCTCCTGATGTACCCCGAGCAGAGACCGCTCACAGACACTTCATTGATTTCCTGTGCTGAGTAAGAGCTGGAAAGTGAGCGAGCCGATGGGTCAGGCAGGCAGCAGGCTCTGACTGGTCTCGGGGCGTACTGATGTATGAATCACAAGGACGAGGAACAGGAACTTGGTGTCTTGAGCAACTTGTGTTGCTGCACTGGCTGGTACGTGGTGGCTGGCAGCAGCTAGAGCAGTCAGCAGGATAGCAGCAGTGCCGCGCGTTGCAGTGCCAAGAACCTTTGTGCTGCTGGCACCTCATGCAGAGGAAGGGTTAATAACTAGATCTAATAATATCTTGGGAGCAGGAGATTAAGACAGACCCCTGCCAGGATGGTTACTAGCTAGGAAAAACAACAGGTTGAAATCACTGTAATTTGCATGAACAATGCCAAGTGCATTGCTGATTAACCTCTGCAATGCCAGAGACACCAAACACACTGGAGGGGTTAACTTAGAACTACACTGTGTTGAAAAGTGCTTAGCAAAGTAGGAATAAAAAAAGTTGCTCTAATACAGAGATGCAACAGGTCAGGTTTTCAGGATATCCCTGCTTCAGCACAGGTGGGTCAATCAGCGGCTCAGTCATTCTGGCTAAACCACCTGTGCTGAAGCAGGGATATCCTTAAAACCTGACCTGCTGTGGACTGGAGTTGAGCGCCCCTACGTGTTTTAGGAAGTTATTATTGAGGAACCCCACCAAGCGTTTATTTAAATGATAACGTGGCAGCATATGCCGCAGTGACACGAAGTCTGCGTTCTTTACACAGAAGAAGGTTAAAGCTTCTGAAAAGACTTGGCACAGAAAGGAGAGTCGACTTCATACTCCGGCAGGTAGCAGAATGCGGTGCTGCTGTAACTCCTTTCTAATACACAGCTTAAAGCTGCAGTTCAGTCAATATCCTGCATGTGTGGTTTTTTTAATAAATCAGTTCTGTAGTAAGAAAAAATACTTTTAGCATTTTCTGTTTTTAAAAAAACAACTTTGAAAGACCAATTTTCTTGTATTCTATTTTAACAACCATTTGCTAAGGCACTGCCCCTTCATGTCCTGTCACAAACCCTGGCACACCCCTTTGTCAGCCCTGCCCTCCCTCTAGCACATGTCAGTGCAGGAGTGCTCATGAATATTCATGAGCTTCCACTGAGAGACAGAAGCAGAAGAAAAACAGATCCCTTCACTAATTATGTCACCAAATTTCGCCTATCAATACATGGAGAATGAATTGACTGGCAGCTATACAGTTCTTTAGGTAATTAGAGATTGCCCACATGAAGCTACTGAAGTAAAAAAAAAAAAAAAGACTGAACTGCAGCTTTAACCTCGTGTGCGGTAATGGAGGATGAAACGTCCTCTGGCGTTAGTCATACTGTACGGTGCTGATTGTTACAGACTCAGGCAGAATAAAGCACTCTTACATTCATTATATTGTATTTCCATCCACAGCCAACCTCAAACCAAGTCACTGGTGTGACCTTTTCCTATCCAGAAGGCTTGCACCATTCCCCTTACCATTCTGTTTCTGTCATTCCAGAGAGGTCAGCAAGTTTTTCTGGTAGAAATGCGCTAAAAGAAGCATTATAAGGGGGTTATTAACCAAGCTCTGTTATGAGTTAACACACACGTGCATCTCATTCAAAGTTAACGGGAGTTACAACCGCTCAGTTGCATTAACCCATATCGGAGCTTGATGAATCTACAGGTAAAATCTCATCATAAATTGGGTTCTTACCAGATGATAAGAAGAATGTGTAAATATCACAGCATTGTGACTCTTTCCGGAAACACCAGAAATGTTATACATACTACACCTTGACCAGATCTTTCATGTTTGATTTGGGTAACATCGAGCAGGAGGTGAATTTCAGCACAGCCATGTAACTGGTGTTCATGGCTTAATTCATTACCTAGTACGAAGAATGATTTAGGACTCCAAACTAAATAGAGCAGAGGAGAGTATTGTAACCGGGACGGTTTCCTCTATCCATTTCTGCTGGATGCTATGGCTCTGCAGTAACAGGCGTCACTACATGCATTCAAAGCCGTCTTAGGCAAATATTTGGGTGTGTATACATTATGACTTTACTTCCCCTGCTGAGTGAGCACTTAATGTTTGGGCAGCTTTGGCCGTTTACCCCTAACTTCTCATTGGAAAGTGACAGGGGCAGGTCACTTGTTTGTATGGAGAGAAAAGCAAAGCTGCTCCCTTCCTATCTGCATAAAACATGAATCCGAAACACACCCTTCTGTATAAAACAAGACAGGAAGAGTAACATTAACTGAACGATTATCATAAACTGTACTTGAATCTTAAGATTGTTGCTACATTCGAATTCATAGTATTCTAATGTCTGTCAACTAAATCTGTAAAGCACTATGCGGTCTAAGAATCAAGAAAGTGGCGTGCGCGTAACATTATATTCGCATTTTCTTCTGCCTGAAACATGACTTTTAATCACGAGTATCTCTAATCTTGTAGAATTTGGCACACGCGGTCCTAGTATTCTGCACGGAACTCCTTACGCCACCTTTAAGGCGACTGACAAACACCACCACGGAAAACCGCTAACAAAAGTAACGCAAGACACGCCGTTCTTAATGCAAAGACCTGCGCCAACATGCAAATGTAACGCCACCCCGACATGCTCAATAAAGCCTTAATCTCGTAGCAGATATACTGGGAAATGGCAGAACTAAGATTAATACACAGACGCTGCCTGGCGCTAATCCAAAGGGACAGACCGTGAGGGTGACACAGAGTGACACAGACAGTGGGGGCAGACAAAAAACAGTGAGTGACAGACAGGCAGAGGGATACACACACACACACACACACACACACACACACACACACACACACACAGAGAGACAGAGGGACACACACACAGAGACAGAGGGACACACACACAGACAGAGGGACACACACAGAGACAGGCAAAGGGATACTCACACACACACACACACACACACAAAGAGACAGGTAGAGGAATATATACACACAGAGAGAGAGAGACACACAGACACAGGCAGAGAGAGACACACACACAGACACACAGACACAGGCAGAGGCAGAGAGACACACACACACACACACAGGCAGAGAGAGACACACACACACACACACACACACACACACACCACACACCAGAGAGAGACACACACACACAGCAAGAGAGACACACAAACACACAGGCAGAGAGAGACAACACACAACA
The DNA here is from genome assembly GCA_036426205.1 of Ascaphus truei. Lineage (NCBI taxonomy): Eukaryota > Metazoa > Chordata > Amphibia > Anura > Ascaphidae > Ascaphus > Ascaphus truei. The sequence goes on from WSYH01004229.1 coordinate 32,529, forward strand.
CACACAGGCAAGAGACACACACCACAACACCAAGGCAGAGAGAGTACATACACGCAGGGGAGGGGAGAGAGAGAGAGAGAGAGAGAGAGAGAGAGACACACATGCAGAGAGAGAGACACACACAACACACACACAGGCAGAGAGACCACACACACACACGCACAGGCAGAGAGAGACACGCACAGGCAGAGGCAGAGACACACACAGGCAGAGGCAGAGACACACACACACAGGCAGAGACACACACACACACACACACAGGCAGAGGCAGAGACACACACACACACACACACACACACACAGGCAGAGGCAGAGACACACACAGGCAGAGAGAGAGAGAGAGACACACACACACACAGGCAGAGAGAGACACACAGACAGACACAGGCAGAGACACACACACAGACAGACACACACACACACACACACACACACACACACAGGCAGAGAGAGACACACACACACAGGCAGAGAGAGACACACAAACACACAGGCAGAGAGAGACACACACACACACACACACACAGGCAGAGAGACACACACACACACACAGGCAGAGAGAGACATACACGCACGGGGAGAGAGAGAGAGAGAGAGAGAGAGAGAGAGACACACATGCAGAGAGAGAGACACACACAAACACACACACAGGCAGAGAGAGACACACACACACACACACACACAGAGAGAGAGAGAGAGAGAGACACACACACACTGACACAGGCAGACAGAGAGACACACACACAGGCAGAGAGAGAGAGACACACACACAGGCAGAGAGACACAGACACAAGCAGGGGGGGACAGGCAAAGAGACACACAGACACAGGCAGAGAGACAGAGAGACACACACAGTGACACAGGCAGAGAGACACACACAGTGACACTGGCAGAGAGACACACACAGTGACACAGGCAGGGGGACACAGAGAGAGGGAGAGGCACACACAAGCACAGTGACAGGTCCCTCGCTGTTACCAGGCGGCCACTCACCTCCTCACACCCCACTGCTCACCGGGACCCCCGTGCTCTGTCCTCCCCGGGGCCCGGCTCCTCCTCCCCCGGGGCCCCTCAGTCATCCGGCTACTTACTCGAGCGAAGGCTCCTGATGGGGGAGCAGGCCGCCGTGTCCATAGAAACGCACAAACGAGAGCAACACGGGATTGCGAGGGGAGGGAACCACGAGGAGACGATAGAGCGCCACCTGCTGCCCATGGGGAGGAATAGTCACCAGCGCCACCTGCTGGTCACTGGAATAATTACCAGCGCCACCTGCTGGTCACTGGAACAATTACCAGCGCCACCTGCTGCCCATGGGGAGGTATTATACGCCCAGGCTGGGAGGAGGAATTGTCACCAGCGCCAGCGTCACCAGCGGTCACTGGAACAATTACTAGCGCCACCTGCTGGCCACTGGAACAATTACTATAGATAGATTGATGGATTGTGTCAAAGGGGCACAATCCACTCAGAGCATCCCTCTTATCGGCGCACTCCAGTACAGAATCGTTTATCTACTATACATATTTCTGAAAGTCTCCGTATGTGTCCGGGTCTGTAATGTGTCTCCTGTGTCCCTCCCCGTGTCCCCTAGCGCAATCTCATTGGATCTTGGGCCGGCCAATGAGAATTGCTCCCTTGGGCCGCCCGCCCCCGCACTCTCATTGGCCTGAGGCGGAGTGAGGGACACACACACACCCACACACCACCACACACACACCCACACAACACACACACACACACAACACACACATCACACAACACACACACACACACCACACAACACAACAACCCACCACCACACACACTCACACACACCCACACCACCTGTTACATATCACTTAGCCGGGGCTCACAGTGTTACGCAGCACATCTCCCGCTCTCTTCCCCACCGGTCCCCGGAGGCTCCGCCCTCTCCCTCCGCCTCTCCTGTTTCCTCCCTGTCCCGCGTTTCACTCCCACCCCCCCCCCCCCCTCCACTGTGAGCCTGCCGACCGGGTAGGGAGCGCCCTTCACCTCCCCTCACCCCCCTTCACCTTCCTCACTCATTTCCCCTCCACCCCCCCCGACCCCGCTACATGTCACGTGGGAGCGGAGTGAGCGAGCACGCGCCAGGGACACACGGGGGAGCGGCCACACACACGGCCTCAGATCCACGTGGGAGCTGCCGGACGGTGAGTGAGCGCCGTCACCACCTCCCCTCACCACCCACCCCTCACTCCACTCGTCCCTCCTTCCACATCCCCTCCACCCCCACCCCCCGCCCTCCTCATCCCCCGCTCCCCTCCCCACTTAACCCCCCCCCTTAACCCCCCTCGCACTCCACCCCCCACCCCCCCCCTTAACCTCAAAAACAACCATCAAACCACCTCCCCACCATCGCAACCACAACACCCCTACCACCTCCCCACCCGCCCACCCCCCCCATAACCTCCCCTCCACCCGCCCCCCTACCTCCCCCATCCACGACCCCCCTACCCCCCCCACCCCCCCCCCCTAACCTCCCCCCTCTACACACCCCCCCCCTCACATCCCCTCCACCCCCCCCCTACTCCCCGCCCCCCCCCACTACCCCCCTCCAACCTCCCTCCCCCCCTCCTATACCTCCCCTGCGCCCCACCCCCCTCCCGTCCCCGGTCCCACCCCCCCCCCCCCTGCCTCACGCTGCTCAACCTCCCTCCCCCCCCACTCCCCCCCCTCTGCCTCCCGCTCCCCTCCCCCCCCCCCCCCCCCCTTCCCCACTCCCTCAGCCCTTCGCCCCCCCCTTCACCCACCCACTCCCCCCCCCCCTTCACCCTCCCCTCCCCCCCCCCGCTTCACCTCCCTCTCACGTCCACTCCCGCACCTCCACCCCCCTTCCCCTCCACTCCACCCCCCCTTCACCTCCCTCCCCCCCCCTTGCCCCTCCCCGTCCACCGCCGACAAGAAAATACCCCACCCCCTTCACGCCGACCTCCACCCCCCCCCCCTTCCCTCGACCCTCCACCACCCCCCCCCCTCACCCACCCTCCCCCACGCCCTTCACACTCTCCCTCTCACACCCCCTAACCACCCTCACTTCATATTCATCACTCATCCACTTCATCCCATCACGTTCCCCCCCCCTTCACCCTCCTCACCCCTCCCCCTTCACCCACCCCCCCCCCCTTCACCGCTTCACCATCCCTCCACCCTTTCACCCTTCACCTGCACCCTCCACCCTCCCCCTTCACCTCCCCTCCACTCCCCCCCTCCCTCCCCCTCACCCACCACCCCCTACTCACCCCCCTTCAACCTCCCCTCACCCCCCCCTTCCTCCCCCCCTTCCCCCCCTTCCACCTCCCTCCTCCACCCTCCCTTCACAATACCTCCCCTCCTCGCACCCCCGTTTTTGCAACCTCACCTCCACCGTTCCGCTCCACCACCCCCCCTTCCTCTCACCCCGTTCCCTCCCCTCCACCCCCCCCTTCACCTCACCCCACCTCCCTCCCCCCCTCCTCCACCGCTTCACCTCCCTCCACCCCCCCCGTCCTCGCTCACCCTCCCCCCTCCCTCCGCCTTCACCCCCCCCTTCAACCCCCCCCTATCCCCCGCCTAAACCTCCCCTCCATCCTCACCCCCCTCCCTTCACCTCCCCTCCACCCCCCCCTTCAACTCGTCCCCTCCAGACCGCCCCCCTTATCACCTCCCCTCCACCCCCCCTCCTTCACCCTCCCCCCCTTCGACGCGCCTCGCAGCCCCCCCCTTCACCCTCCCTCCACCCCCCCGCTTCACAGCTCCCCCTCCACCCCCCCGTTTCCAAACCTCCCCTCCCAGCCCCCGCTTCCAACTCCCCTCCCCCGCTCCACCCCCCCCCCTTATATCCCCCTCCCCCCTACCCCCCCCCCCCAATTCGGACCGCCCCATCCACCCTCGCACCTTCCACCTCCCTCCCCCCCCCTTCACCCCCCTCGCCCTCGGCTTCCGGTTCCCCCCTCCCCCCACCTCGCTTCCGTCGCCCCTTGTAGAGATCACTCCACCCCCTCCCCCCCCCCTCCTGCATCTCCTTACCGACCACCATCTGTCTGACTCCCGGGGCCCGCCTCCACCCCCACCTTCACCCCCCTTCACCTTCCCTTCACCCCCCTTCAACTGCCCACTGTCCCACCACGGGGGAGTAATAAATCTATTTTTTGTTGCTTAAAAACCGGGAGCCTTCTTCTGTTATTACTTTGGGCAGTGAACTGCCTTATTTTTGCTACTTCCTGCCACACCCCTGGGAGATTGCACTATGCCATAGAAGATTCTGAGATTGGATACTCCAGGAGAAACTGAGTAAGTTCACTTTGTGGGTCGCGTTACCCTTTTTTTCTCTGATATTGGGACGTTGGCTTTAACTATTTATTTATTTATGGTGCCGCCTGGCATTAGGTTGTTCCTAACCCTATTAGGGCTTCGTTATGCTATATGATTACATTGAAGGAGTTTATCCTAAACCTCAGTTTATTATGCCAACAGGACTTGTTTTTTCTGATGACAACTGGCTGGTCTACACAACCTTCTCCTTGCAGAGGCCTGCATCATTGTTCCTGTTACCGTGCTGCAATCTCCTGCGCTCCCAGTGTCTCCACTCATCTCCACAAGCTGTACCAAGGCTAGGGGGTGCTGTTTTGTGCTAAGCACTGGATCCCCCCGTTCCTGTTCCTGCTACTTGGAGCACCTTCGCTCAAGCGTCCTGTTGCCGAGCACCCAGCATGTGATATCGTTTACCCAGCCTTCTCCTATCCTGACCCGGCTTGTCCACGATTATCCTGCTCTTGTTCCAGTCAGCTCTGCTACGTACACAATGAACTGCGCAATCGTGTCCGCCTGCGCGGTCTAAAGTCGGTGTATATCTATCCCTCCACCACCTCCAGCCCCGCGGTCCGGTCAGTCCAGGTTTGTGGTGAGCACTTACGTTACAGATTGTTCAGCCCCACAAACTGCGGACCACCGCTGAGGTGGGGTTAGGCGCGGTTACCCCTCTGAAAACCGGCCCCTCCGTAAAACCGATCCCGATCTGTAAGACAGCTCCTGTCTAAAGATTCAGTATATATTTAGAACTACCTCCCCTGAAACCCCAGTCCCTGTTTTTTGCTAACCACCGCCGTCTTGAGAAAACGGCTTCCGTAAGGACCTCCTGATTAAGGCCAGCGTCCTTAGAGAGTTAAAAACAGACTATGATCTCCTATGTTCCTGCCCCTGGCTCCCCCGTACCGGGAGAAAACGTGGATCCTGTGAAACTGGCGCAGAATCAAGATACCTTTCATGAATTATCCCTGTCTTTGGACCAGTACATATAGAAGCAGGATCCTATCCTCGCCTGCGACGCTGTTTTTGGGACTGCTTCCCTGGCGCTCCAGTCCTGTTGCTAAACCCTTGGAGTTCCATTCCTCCCCTGGTAATTACCAAGCGATTTGTTCCTCCTAAAGCTCAGCTTCCGAGCCTGTTGGGATTAATGCTTTCATCGCTCTGCCCAACCTAAAGTTCCCACTCCAGAGACCAGCGTCCCTGTCTCTAAAACCTTTGCGCACCTATGGTTACCCCTCTAATAGTTACTCAGAAAGTTGAATCCCTGCTGCTGTGTCTCTAAATCTCTTCCTTAGGCCTCGGCCATGTTACTTGCTGCGGAAGCGCGCTGAGGCGCGCTCCCGCCAGCACTGAGACCCCTACAGCCGCAATTAGACGGCTTTAGTAGGGGCCACCTGCGCTTACGCGCGCCTTGCGGAAGCGCAGGTCTTGGGGAATTAAAATTCCCCCGCTTGCCGGCGAGACAGGCCGGTCACGTGACGGTTCGCCCAATGAGGGCGAACCAGCTCCGTGACGTCACTGGCCCCCCCGGCCAGTGACGCGCCCGCCCCCGGACCGCCCCCTGAACGGCGCTGAGAGCGCTTGCGGTAAGCAACACGCAAGGCCAGGGAAAACACCCCTTTCCTGCGCCTCAGCGCGACTCAGCACGCCAGCAGGACCGTGGACTCGCCCTTAGAAGAACCTTCCCTTGCCAGCATTGACAGTTCAGGTTTCAAAGTTTCCTTTTCTCCTTTCCCCTGCAAAGTGCCAAATCATTCCAGTTTAGCATCTAATGATCTCCAGCACTCCTGTGTTAACCTTTACCCCTGTTAAAAACCCCTGATGTAATGGCAGCCTTCCCTTTCTCTGATCCCCCTGTAGTATGTGATATGTCTGCGTTTTCTGCCACTGCTCTAAAGCTCCAGTTTCTGAGTCAATGTTATCTTTGTCAAAGTTTCGTAATCAGTGTAGATCACGCAAGTAACCTCTCCACGCCCATTTCAGAGACCAGTGCACTTCTCTAAACCCTTTACAGAGCAGGGTAATCTGCACCTACCCCTCAGCATTTAAGATTTCTACCTTTGACTCCAAGCCTGTCTCCTTAGAGCCCCCCACAGCATTTGGCTCTCCTTTTGCTGTTTCTCAATCTACCACTTCAGAGACAGCCTTCTGTCTCTGATTCCTTTGCAAATTCTCAGTTCCCGTTACTGCATCCCAGGATTTTCCAGCAGTTCCTGAGTTCATTTTTGAAAGTTCCAAAGCCCTGTCTGAAAACCCGTCCCTGTCTGAAAACCCGTCCCTGTCTGAAAACCCGTCCCTGCCTGAAAACCCGCCCTTGCCTGAAAACCTGACCCTGTGGAATAACAACTACCCAGTCTGGAAGATGGATCACACTCTCCACCAGAGCATAGACAAGGGATCGCCCTGAGGCCAGTCTCGCTGCTCTCTCGCATTCCCTCTTCGCTGAGAAGCCTCCTACAAACCTTTTTTTTCTTGGGGCCCCTCTCTGCCTGTTTATAACAGGGCGCATGTATTGCCCTACTGCCGTTATTACAGAGAGCGCATTATTGGCCCTCTGCCTGTTGTATCGAGAGCCATGTATTGGCCCTACTGCCTGTTTATATACAGAAGCGCATTATTGTGCCCACTCGCCTGTTTATATACGAGAGCGCATGTATGGCCCTACGCCCTGTTTATATGACAGAGAAGCGCATGTATTGGCCCTACGCCTGTTTATATATACAGAGAGCGCATGTATTGGCCTACTGACTGCCTGTTTATTACAGAGAGCGCATTATATGGCCACTACTGCCTGTTTATATACAGAGAGCGCATGTATTGGCCCTACTGCCTGTTTATATACAGAGCGCGCTGTTTGTGCCCTACTGCCTGTTTATATACATAGAGCGCATGATTGGCCCTACTGCCTGTTTGTATACAGAGGACGCATGTATGGCCCTACTGCCTGTTTATATACAGAGAGCGCATGTATTGGCCCTACGTCCCTGTTTATATACAGAGAGCGCATGTATTGGCCCTACTGCCTTTTATATATACAGAGAGAGAGCGCATGTATTGGCCCTACTGCCTGTTTATATACAGAAGCGCATGTATGTGCCTACTGCCTGTGTTATATAGAGAGCGCGCATGTATGGCCCTACTGCCGTTTTATACAGAGAGCGATGTATTGGCCCTACTGCCTGTTTGTATACAGAGAGGCATGTATTGGCCCCTACTGACCTGTTTTGTATACAGAGAGCGCATGTATTGGCCCTACTGCCTGTTGTATACAGAGAGCGCATGTATGGCCCTACTGCCTGTTTTAATACAGAGAGCGCATGTATTGGCCCTACTGCCTGTTTATATACAGAGAGCGCATGTATTGGCCCCTACTGCCTGTTTATATACAGAGAGCAGCATGTATTGGCCCTACTGCCTGTTTATATACAGGAGCGCATTATTGGCCCTCTGCTGTGTATACATGAGGGCATGATTGGCCCTACTGCCTGTTTGTATACAGAGGAGCGCATGTATTGGCCCTATGCCTGTTTGATTACAGAGAGCGCATGTATTGGCCCTACTGCCTGTTTGTATACAGAAGAGCGCTGTATTGGCCCTACTGACTCCGGTTTGACTATCAGAGGAGCGCATGTATTGGCCCTACTGCCTGTTTGTATACAGAAGCGCATGTATTGGCCCTACTGCCTGTTATGTATCCAGAGACGCATGTATTGGCCCTACTGCCTGTTTGTATACAGAGAGCGCATGTATTGGCCCTACTGCCTGTTTGTATACAGAGAGCGCATGTATTGGCCCTACTGCCTGTTTGTATACAGAGAGCGCATGTATTGGCCCTACTGCCTGTTTATATACAGAGAGCGCATGTATTGGCCCTACTGCCTGTTTATATACAGAGAGCGCATGTATTGGCCCTACTGCCTGTTTATATACAGAGAGCGCATGTATTGGCCCTACTGCCTGTTTGTATACAGAGAGCGCATGTATTGGCCCTACTGCCTGTTTATATACAGAGAGCGCATGTATTGGCCCTACTGCCTGTTTATATACAGAGAGCGCTGTATTGGCCCTACGCCTGTTTATATAGAGAGCGCATGTATTGGCCCTACTGACTGCCTGTTTATAACAGAGGCGCATTATTGGCCCTACTGCCTTGTTTATATACAGAGAGCGCATGTATTGGCCCTACTGCCTGTTTATACAGAGAGCGCATGTATTGGCTCACTGCCTGTTTTATATCAGAGAGCGCATGTTTGGCCCTACTGCCTGTTTATATAAAGACGAGCGCATGTATTGGCCCTACTGCCTGTTTATATACAGAGAGCGCATGTATTGGCCCTAATGCCTGTTTATATACAGAGAGCGCATGTATTGGCCCTACTGCCTGTTTATTACAGAGAGCGCATGTATGGCCCTACTAGGCCGTTTAATACAGAGAGCGCATGTATTGGCCCTACTGCCTGTTTATATACAGAGACGCGCATGTTTGGCCCTACCTCGCCTTTATATACGAGAGCGCATGTATGGCCCTACTGCCTGTTTATACAAGAGCGCTGTATTTGGCCCTACTGCCTGTGATATACAGAGAGCGCATGTAGTTGGCCTACTGCCTGTTATATACAGAGAGCGCATGTATTGGTCCTACTGCCTGTTTATATACAGAGAGCGCAGGTTTGGCCCTACTGCCATTGTTTACTTCCAGAGAAGCGCACTTTTATTGCCCTACTGCCTGTTCGTATGTTTGGCCTTTTACTTGTTCGCCATTGTGCCTACGTGGCTACTGTACATCTGGTACTCGCTTCTTGAGCAGAACCTTACGGATGTCGCTATGTTGGCTTAATTGTATATCATACGTGCGATGCGGATGGTATAAGGAGAAAGATCATACTGTGTAGTATACTTTGAAGCAGTGACTTTATCAACAAATATATTGAGCATAAACTGCCGGCTAACCCACTGGAACAATTACCAGCGCCACCTGCTGGTCACTGGAATAATTACCAGCGCCACCTGCTGGCCACTGGAATAATTACCAGCGCCACCTGCTGGCCACTGGAACAATTATCAGCGCCACCTGCTACCCATGAGGAGGTATTACACGCCCAGGCTGGGAGGAGGAATAGTCACCAGCGCCACCTGCTGGTCACTGGAATAATTACCAGCACCACCTGCTGCCCATGGGGAGGTATTACACACCCAGGCTGTGAAGAGGCATAGTCAGTCACCAGCGCCACCTGCTGGTCACTGCAACAATTTTCCAGCGCTACCTGCTGGTCACTGGAATAGTTACCAGCGCCACTTGCTGCCCATGGGGAGGTATTACACGCCCAAGCTGGGAGGATATAGTCACCAGCGCCACCTGCTGATCACTGAATCAATTATCAGCGCCACCTGGTGGTCACTGGAACAATTACCACCGCCACCTACTGGTCACTGAAACAATTACCAGCGCCACCTGGTGGTCACTGGAACAATTACCAGCGCCACCTGCTGGTCACTGTGAGATGAACTTAGGACCTAAGACTTAGGTCTTGGCAAAGAAGCTGAAGCCACGCCCTGAGCCTGCTTCTTTGATGGATACTGGATTGAAATTCTCAGCCCCAACAACAGCTGTCTATAATTTAGTATTCATTACAACCTCTGCAACGATTGTTTTGATTGAGAGCGTGGCTTCAGCTTCCATGCCGAGCCTCTCACATTACAGGACGTTGCTTCAGCTTTTGTGCCAAGCCACTCACATTACAGGCGTGGCTTCAGCTTCCATGCCGAGCCTCTCACATGATAGGGCGTGGCTTCAGCTTCCGTGCCAAGCCACTCATATTACAGAGCGTGGCTTCAGCTTCCGTGCCAAGCCTCTAACATTACAGGGCGTGGCTTCAGCTTCCGTGCCGAGCCTCTCACATTAAAGGGTGTGGCTTCAGCTTCTGTGCCAAGCCACTCACATTACAGGGCGTGGCTTCAGCTTCTGTGCCAAGCCACTCACATTACAGGGCGTGGCTTCAGCTTCCGTGCCGAGTCTCTCACATTACAGGGCGTGGATTCAGCTTCCGTGCCAAGCCTCTTACATTACAGGGCGTGGCTTCAGCTTCCGTGCCAAGCCTCTCACATTACAGGGCGTGGCTTCAGCTTCCGTGTCACGCCTCTCACATTACAGGGCGTGGATTCAGCTTCCGTGCCAAGCCTCTTACATTACAGGGCGTGGCTTCAGCTTCCGTGCCAAGCCACTCACATTACAGGGCGTGGCTTCAGCTTCCGTGCCAGCCTCTCACATTACAGGGCGTGGCTTCATCTTCCATGCCAAGCCACTCACATTACAGGGCGTGACTTAAGCTTCCGTGCCACGCCACTCACATTACAGGGCGTGGCTTCAGCTTCCGTGCCATGCCTCTCACATTACAGGGCGTGGCTTCAGCTTCCGTACCAAGCCACTCACATTACAGGGCGTGGCTTCAGCTTTCGTGCCAAGCCTCTCACATTACAGGGCGTGGCTCCAGCTTCCATGCCAAGCCTCTCACATTACAGGGCGTGGCTTCAGCTTCCGTGCCAAGCCACTCACATTACAGGGCGTGGCTTCACCTTCCGTGCCGAGAGTCTCACATTACAGGGCGTGGCTTCAGCTTCCGTGCCAAGCCTCTCACATTACAGGATGTGGCTTCAGCTTTTGTGCCGAACCTCTCACATTACAGGATGTGGCTTCAGCTTCCGTGCCAAGCCTCTCACATTACAGGGCGTGGCTTCACCTTCCGTGCCGAGCCTCTCACATTACAGGGCGTGGCTTCAGCTTCCGTGCCGAGCCTCTCACATTACAGGATGTGGCTTCAGCTTTTGTGCCGAACCTCTCACATTACAGGGCGTGGCTTCAGCTTCCGTGCCAAGCCACTCACATTACAGAGCGTGGCTTCAGCTTCTTTGCCAAACCTCTCACATTACAGGGCGTGGCTTCAGCTTCCGTGCCAAGCCTCTCACATTACAGGGCGTGGCTTCAGCTTCCGTGCCGAGCCTCTCACATTACAGGGCGTGGCTTCAGCTTCCGTGCCGAGTCTCTCACATGACAGGGCGTGGCTTCAGCTTCCATGCCGAGCCACTCACATGACAGGGCGTGGCTTCAGCTTCCATGCCGAGCCACTCACATTACAGGGCGTGGCTTCAGCTTTCGTGCCGAACCCTGCACAATTCTTGCAAACAGAAAGCTTGCATCTTGCAAAGCTTACCACGCGGTTCTCCTGTTTTGGCGGGAACCGCAATAGCATTGCTTCAGCTCCTCAAACGGAAGTTCTGGCCTCCTGAATGTCAGGAGCCCCTGCTCGGGCACTACCCACATGTACTGTACTTAGTTTGGATAGATATGTGGTAGCCCCCTTCAGGCGATGCTGGTCCCCTTAAGCCCCAGCAATCCCGGGTACCCTACACATAATTCTTCTTGCAATGGCCCTGATACAGTGTTTTTCAAGCACCTCTCAGTTTGGCGTGGATTTGTGGACATTCATGTGATAGTTTCCCCTTCAGGGGGTTCTGGTTCCTTGGATCCCAAGAGCCCCCAAGTACACTATCCATAATTCTGGGAGAACTGGCCCTGCTACAGTGTTTTTCAAGCACCGCTCAGTTTGGTATAATAGAAGAGAACTCTCTTTCTCTCTCTGCACAGCCTGTCTGCTTTCTGATCTCGGATCTCAGCAGCACCTCCAAATGTAACCCATCTTCCCCCGCACTAAGGGAGATTTTCTGCGGTTACCTGGTTTTGGTGCTACCTGTCTGGCTCACGGGAGGCTCTGATTATCCGCCGGTGGTAGTGGGGATTATCAGGACAGGCTTTTGGTGTTTAGTACCTTCTCTTCTCGGTGCAGCGCCACCATCCTGCAAGGACCCTATTAGAACAAGGGGTAACCCCCCACAGGCAATTCTGCCATCATAGAACACACAGTAGCGATGGTATTACTGGTTCTTTATTGCAGCCGATAGTCTCATCTCCCATGCAGGAGAAGTACAATCATAGGCCGTACTTGCTCCTATCCCTCGCAGCTTGCATGGATCAGAGCCTAGCTCGCAGGACTCATCCCTGGACTCAACCCCCAGGGCTTGAGGCCCCAAAGGTCTATCCTTGACTCCCACACTCCCTGGTGGAGTATGGGGTAGATGTTCCCACTCTCCTGAGGGAGGGGAAGGAAGGTGAACAAGAGGCCTGACTCCACACTTCCAACAACCTCTAAATGTAGAGCTACAGCCCCTTTTGTACCCAGGGGAGGGTCCCAGGTCTGAGCCCCTGGTGCAGCCGCACCCAGGCCTTAGGCCCACCCCCCCTGTCACTCAAGGAAGTTGTTTACCGCCGCAGGAACAGAGCATGGATTTAACCCTAACACTGCCTGCGCTGGTACCAGGGCTTATGTGTTAGGCAGGGCAGATTACTAGCCCAGGGGGTACCTGGCTACAGAAAGTTTTGACATTACCCAAATGCTCTCTCAGGGTTTTTACTATACAGGCATACCCCGCATTAATGTACGCAGTGGGACCGGAGCATGTATGTAACACTGTATGTATCTGTTTTCTTTCATTATAAGGAGACTGCTTGTGGATCCTGAATTCTGCGGCGAAATTGTAAACCCCCAGCGTTTTCCTCTGGTTCCATGTGCAAAATCATCAACCAAACACATACAATGTGGACAATAAGCATTTCAAAGGGAGGAAATTCACAGAATCTTACAACACAGAAAAAAAAACAAGTGTCTTTTTTACCGGACACAAATAAAGGCGTTTTCCTTCTGCGTCAATGTATCAGATTACTTGGCCACAATTTCGCCATGTGCACCCAGTTGCAGCTTGCAGAGAATTTATAGGGAGAGCTGCATGCATTCAGTTATATATCAAATTAGGCGTCTCTTTGTGTTATCTTTTTCTCCCTTTTTCAGAGTCAAAATTTGTGTGTTTCTCCCCCCCCCCCCTTTTGACCCATTCCCAAGCCCTCATACACTTACTAGTTTCCCTCCTACTGTCTCTGTACGTTCTCCCTACCTACCAATTAGATTGTAAGCTCCGGGAGCAGGACTCTATGGTGGGCTGGGGGGTCTGTATTGGAGTTAATCATCTCCTTCTCCCAGTATCGAGCAAACGTTCCCCCCATTTTTTAACTTATTTTCGCGTCCAAAATACAGAGCGGGAAAGGGAAAAACGTCAAATGCGTTTTTAGTAGTCCGCAAGCAGGTGAAAAGCGCGCCTCTCCTAAGCAGAATCACCCAGACTTCCTTCACAGAGTCTCTTCCCTGACATCACCTTCCGTCTTTCCTAAACATTCAGCTGAACCAGACTAATGCATTCAGATGCCGCCCCGACTCGCTTGATAACAATGCATTACCTCTAATCGAATTGGCCATGTCCATTATGAGTGAAAAATACAGACATCGAACTACTCTCGACTTTAACCTACTAACCAGGCTCCCGTTCCCCAAACCCCTACCGTGTATTGAAAAAAAAGAAAATGAATTCTCTGCTCCATCGCATTCCATGTTCCCTCATTATCTTCCCTGCATTCCCCTACCTCTGCCCTCGCCACCTCCCCCCACCACCTTTTTCCCCATTTCTTGTCACCGTCTTCCTTCACTTCTCCCGCTTAATCGTTGCAGGGGATACGTCGGTCCATCCGACCCTCGCAGAGGCGCCTAACAGAAACCACGAGAGATTGTGCAAGCGGATGTTGAGCAACGGCTTCGTTTTGACTTCGCCCCTATAGTACACACAACCTTAGATCGTCGCACAGATCAGGGTTCTACACACACCTATGGAGCGTGAGAAAGGGGCGACACCTCTAGTGCGACGCGGGACGAGCGGGGTGATGCAGCGGGAGGAACAGAGGCTATACTATCAGGGCCGGTAAAAGGTGGATTGGGGGGAACGGCAGCCAAGAATACAGGGAAAAAGCGCCGTGGGTGGGGAGGACCAGAGAGACGAGGCTTTACAGAAACACAAAGAACAAGGATAAGCGACCGTAAAGAAGGAAGAGAGAAAACTGGGACCGGGAAATGGCATTGGTGGACAGTACGGGGTTAGGGGTGGTAAGTGATGGTTACTGGTCAATGAAGGAAAATGTGGAATAAACGGCATCGATCGGGGGGAAAGCCACGTATCCAGAATCGGATGGATTTGTTGAGCGTCCAGTGTGTACGGGGCCAGCTCCTAAACGGAAAGATATCCAGAGAAGATCTGGAGCGGTGCTACGGTTCCGACACATCGCTGCCTGGTCACGATCTAGTGGCATATCCCAAGAAAAACGATAACGAGAAGGGAGACGGTACTCAAATGGGCACAAATGAGGATGGGCACTAATGCGAATAGGTCGTAACGCTCCATGAACGTGGGGTGGAGAATGAATGAGTCCAAAGAGGATTACAAGGGGGGGGTCTTAAGCACATTCCTCCATTTACACTTTTACCACGTACAGTATGTCTGAAGCACTTATCCCCCAGGATCTGTTTTTTATATTATTTGTTATTTATATGACATTATTACTACTACTGTTAAGCGCTATGTAATTATGGCTGCATATAAAATAAAGCATACAATACAATACAATGTTAAATATCATTATCGTCTACATCTCAATATCAAAAATTGGGCGTCAACAACTTTTTTAAAATTCATATTGTCCGACTCCCATTGCACTGGAGACGGGTAACGCAAGGCTTTAACTAGGCTGGGGGGTGAGGCCCAGGGAGAGGAGCTGGCGATGTAATGGGGGGGGGGGGGGGGCTGTATGGAGTGGCCCATCGGAGGGGGAAGATTCGATACCTGTGCTTAGGGTTACCAGGTATTGAACCGGACTGCCCTGTATTTGGACACTGTCCAGTAACAAATAGCGGTAATACCGGACATGTTTGTGTCTGGTATCACCTCTCTGGACAAAGGTTCTGATTCCTCCACATGTAATTAGTAAACATTTTGTCGTGCTTGTGTAATAGCAGAGGAAGGGTTGGCATATGGGAAGTCATTTTGGGATATTTTACCATTTTGATTAAAGCCAGTCTTCCGCTAAAGCAAAGAGGGAGGCCAGACAAATGTTGTTGTTGTTCTGAAGAGATTCCCCAAAAATACTGGACACAATAGAGAAATGAACGACGCGCTCGAGACACACACACACACACACACACACACACACACACACACACACACACACACACACACACACACACACCATACTGTTTCCAGCGCTCGAAAAGTCATACATCCCCCTCCCTCCCCCCGCCCCCCATTTTTGAGTTGCTCCCCCCAGTGTGATCACCCCCCTTACCTGTACCACCTTTTTGCATTTCATTGCTACCTGTCCTGCCGCTAACTCGCATGAACTGCAGCTAAGGTTGTTTTGCTCTGACACAGCTATGTACGGATGTGATCGTGCTTTTGCACAGACTTGCATGGTGTTATCAAATTGTGTCCGTGTGTTTCTTTTTGAGTAAATATACCGTTTGGTGTCACATTTTGTGCAGTGCTCCAATTTATGAGTGTGCGGGTCCCCCTCCTTGTTTAAGGTATTATAGTAATTTGGGGGTTATGGGGCCCTTTTGTCTTCCTTGCACCTCTCGTTCTACTCTATTCAGATTCCTCCTTAGGAGTGCCGATTCTCTTCCACATTTTTTACTAGACGAGAAAATACTTGTGACATTTAAAATAAAAAAACCAACTCTGAATGACATTTTTTATGTATTATAATGTAAGAAGCATGTTTTTGTTTCTATAGCAACCATATAGCAACCATTTACAAAGTCACATCCCCTTGCTTTTCTGAAACAGGCTCTGGCACATCCCTTTTTGAGCCCTGCCCTCTCTCTAGCAGTGCATCAATTGTATCTAGTGACTGCCTGGTCACACAGAACTTTGCATCTTTGGTCCTCTTCTGCTGCACTGACGGCCATTTATTGAACCCCCGAGCCGAATCTTCACCGATCGATCACAGGAGAACAGATCAATCGGCAACTTAGCGAATTACTTGTCATTGTGTGGATTGTATTGATGCGCAGATTATAGGGGGAAAATAAAAATGTAAAAATAAAAACGGCAGCTCAGACTGCGGCTTTAACGACTGCTCTGCCAACAAGCCTCTTGTCACCTGTCACATGTAATCATGGTGTCACAGAAATGCCACAGCCAGGGAGTTCCTGCAGCTCCGATACACACTTCCTGTGTGTGGTATTGTCATGGCGGCGGAGGCAGAGCGACGCACAGAACTATCTCAGGGTGACAACCCGCAGGCAGACGGGTATCCTGCGTTACAGGACCTGCAGCGTCTCCTGGACACAAAGCGCGCCTCGTTCTCTCGCCATGTGGATGAAGTGTGGCCCAACCTCTTCTTAGGGGACCTGTGAGTACATATAGGATGTGTAGGACCTGTGAGTACATATAGGACGCGGCCAGCGGTGACATCACTGCCTTTCCTGCAGGTAAAACCCTGCAGGGCCCTATTTACTAAGCAGTCTTCTGCCGCAAGATGTCGCCTGGGTGGGGTGCCTTATAGCGGAAGGCTGCTTAGTATATATGTGTCGCCCGGGTGAGGTGCCTTATAGCCTTATAGCAGAAGGCTGCTTAGTATATATGTGTCGCCCGGGTGAGGGGCCTTATAGCAGAAGGCTGCTTAGTATATATGTGTCGCCCGGGTGAGGTGCCTTATAGCAGAAGGCTGCTTAGTATATATGTGCCTTTATCTCCTTGTGCCTGTAAACGCCACATACTTTTTCTGTATGCTGTGAAGCCTCCTCCCTGCGCTGGAGAAGCCCCAAACCTCCACTGCTGAATGGGGTTAAAATCTTTTCCAGCTCAGGAAGACTGCTTCATATCGAATAAGGACCACTGTGCCTTACTGCAGGATGTGTGCGTGTGTGCGTGTGTGCGTGTGTGCGTGTGTGCGTGTGTGCGTGTGTGCGTGTGTGCGTGTGCGCGTGTGCGCGTGTGTGCGAGTGTTGTTATGTGATACGTTGTATAGACCCCTCTCTCTGCAATGAATTACTCAGGATAATCGAACAGAAAAGGACAGTTTCTGTCACACCAATATCCCCGTGAGTAAGAATATGGGAACTCTAGTCCAGGGGGGCACAAACCTTTTTCCCTGCGCCCCCCTGCCGGCAGTGCCCCTCTCTCCGCGCCCCCCTCCACCCGCGCTTACCTCGGCTCTGGTCATTTCACGCCACGTTGCCATGGCGACGCGTCTAAGAAGCTGCCGGAGCCAAGGTAAGTCAGGTTTAGAGGCCCAGCAGCTCCCTCGGCCCTTCATTTAAGTGCCTTCAGGTAGCACGCGGGGCCTCCGTAAACCCCGTGCCCCCCACAGTCAGTCTCGCGCCCTCCCTGGGGGTCGCGCCCCCCACTTTGCGCACCGCTGGTCTAGCGAGTACAAATCTTCACTTGGCAACAGCAGTAATACACGTGACATTTATATTATTTGTTATTTATATGATTCACACATAAAGGGGAGACGCGCTTCAGACATAAAAGTAACATTTAGGAAAAGGAGTCCCTGCTCCGAAGAGCTTGCAATCTAACTGTTACATTTGCTGCAGAGAAGAGGAGTTTAGGATACCGCAGATTTTTAATGCTAAGAAACGGGAAAAACAAAGATGGACAGAGATGCAGAATGTGATACATCCAATTATAATAGGAGTATCGTGTAAATGTTCTTTAATCCTTAAATCACAAGTTGACACATGAAGTGCTGAAGCTGTCACAATTGATGCAAATTAGCTGGATACGTAAAACACAGGGGCGCGACATTTTCCGGGGGGGGGGGGGCATGGCGGTGACAGAGGTCCTGCGCGCTCCCCCAAGGCATTAGATGCTGGGACCAGCGCGAGGCCTCTGTAACTTCGCCTACCTGGTCTTCGGCAACACGTCGCCACGGGGGTCACGTCATATGACGCCGGAGCTGAGCAGGGAGGGGGGGCGCGAGCAGGGGAGGAGAGCAGGCAGGGGAAAACTTAGCGCACCCCTGCGTTAACACAATCAAAATCTCTCCCAATGTTCAATTAAAGGTAAAAATCAATGCTTTTTAACCATACACTCTTCCAGATATAAGACTGGTATGTGGTATTCCCACTCTTATAGCAGGGCGCTCAACTCCAGTCCTTCCGGCCCCCCAACAGGTCAGTTTTAAGGATATTCCTGCTTCAGCACAGGTGGCTCTGTCTAAGGCTGTCTAAGACAGGGCCACCTGTGCTGAATCAAAGATATCCTGAAAACCTAGCCTGTGTGGGGGGTCTTGAGGACTGGAGTTTCGAACCCGTCTTCTAGGATTCCGTGTGTCTACCCCCAAACAAACATTCTTCAGCCCGTTCTTGTCCCCCAGGAAAAGTGATGCCATGGGGATGTGCTGGGAGGGCGATGCCATGGAGATGTGCTGGGAGGGTGATGCCATGGAGACGTGCTGGGAGGGTGATGCCATGGAGACGTGCTGGGAGGGCGATGCCATGGAGACGTGCTGGGAGGGTGATGCCATGGAGATGTGCTGGGAGGGTGATGCCATGGAGATGTGCTGGGAGGGCGATGCCATGGAGATGTGCTTATGTGTATACCGGTATTACCTCTCTGGGCGTGTATGTGTATACCAGTATTACCTCTCTGGGCGTGTACGTGTATACAGGTATTACCTCTCTGGGCATGTATGTGTATACTGGTATTACCTCTCTGGGCGTGTATGTGTATACAGGTATTACCTCTCTGGGCGTGTATGTGTATACCGGTATTACCTCTCTGGGCGTGTATGTGTATACCGGTATTACCTCTCTGGGCGTGTATGTGTATACCGGTATTACCTCTCTGGGCGTGTATGTGTATACAGGTATTACCTCTCTGGGCGTGTATGTGTATACCGGTATTACCTCTCTGGACATGAGGACATAGTGACCTGACTTGGGGGGCCGCAGGATCTCCCCGAGCATGGAGAGAGCAGGGCTGCTGCTAGGGGGCGTGGCAGCTTCCTCCATCCTGATTGGTTGCTGCTGGGTAACACAGCCAATCAGGAGGAGGTGTCGGGAGCCAAGGGTGGGACCAAGGAGAGGAGGAAACAGCATGGAGCAGAGAAAGATGTGTGTGTGTGTCTCATGAGAGTGTGTGCGTGTCTTTCGAGCGTGTGTGTGTGTCTTGAGCGTGTGTCTCGGACTTTTCACCATTGCATCCAGTATTTTTGGAGAAGCCACTTGGCACCCTAGATATCAACCTCCAGGGACCAAAATCTGGGAGGTTTGGGGGTTTAAAACAAACAAACAAACTATGTTTTAATGGAAAAGTGAAGATTTTTTACCAGTGAGATGCCATTAAAGTCTATGAGAACGCTGATAACCAGGCAGACTCACTGAATGTCACTGAATATTAATGGTCGGGTAGAGAGGACTTTTATGGATAATAATAAAATAAGTTCATTATATCTATGTTGCTAAATGGAACATATCGTCGCTATGGAGGTAAAGCATTTTTGGCAAACGCACCAAGCGCACAAACTGACGGGACGTTTTGATATATCTATTGATCAACTCATTAAAGAAACGTAATCTTCAGAACTTGTCATATCAAAATACCTTCCTTTTTAAATACCGATTTTTTCCTGTCAAAAAGAACATTTCATCGCCTTTTCCTCCGTACGCAAAGAATGTAGCCAATGACTTTTAATTACAGCGATATATGTATTGTATATCTTTATTTATATCGTGCCATTAATGTACACAGCGCTTCACAGCAGTAATACACAAGACATAACAATATAAAATAACAAATAATGCAAATAACACATAATGGGAATAAACGCTTCAGACATACATATAACATTAGGAAAAGTAGTCCTTGCCAGAAGAGCTTACAATTGAAGTGATAAGTAGGAAGAACGTAGAGAGACCATAGGAAGGTGTTCTGGTAACTGCGTCTGCAGGGGGTCAGGGTCGATGTATGAGGTGTATAGTATCGGCAAACGGAGCTACGCATATGCTTCGTTAAGGAAGTGTGTTTTAAGATAGGCCTTAAAGGTGGATGGAGAGGGTGCCAGATATTGAGGGGGAAGGGCATTCCAGAGGTGTGGGGCAATGAGTGAGAAAGGTGTAAGGCGGGAGAGGGCTGTAGATACAAAGGGGGTAGAGAGAAGACATCCTTGAGCAGAACACCAGAGTCGGGATTATTCTGGAACCAGGGTCACGTGTAAGATGTGAATGAGGCCAGATAGCTTAACTCAGCCCCCGTTCCAAAGCACACAAAGTCCTGCTATATTTTCTTCACTTTATTGGGAAAGCATCAGTCATATACAGGCACTTGTGGATGGTATGATGTGGTGAGAGAGTGCTTCTCTGTGTGGGTGCTTTATAATCAGAGGCAGGTAAAAAGGAAATGGCCTTGCCAAGAGGGGTATAGCATAGAAGTACTCACTCAGCCAGTGTCAGGAAGGAAAAGGAAGTGTGTACTGCTTGTAACACAGGAATAGGGTCAGGGATAAACTACCTGTGAAAACAGACAGGGGAGAATGGTAAAGTCCATTTAACTTGGAGGACTAGAGATGTTGCCAGGGCAACCAGGGTCTAGCAGACTGGAGAGAGAAAAGTAACATAATGTATCCATTCCGCCTGCACTAGGAGTGAAGCTGCAGGGAAAGCTGACATCCAACATACAGCCAGCAGGCAGAGCAGCAAGAAAGGGGGGAGGGGTGGAGGGAGCAGAGATGGATATTCCTGTTCCAGGACAGGGATGGTGCATAATGAGAAATTATGGCTGAGATGTAGGGAGGGGGAGAGGAGTGAGGAGGATAATTTTGGGTGTAATACGGGATTTTATAGGAAGACAGCAGAGGGATTTCAGCAGGAGAGACGCCGAGGCAGATTTAGTAACGTGGTTATGGCAGCAGCTTTTAGGATAGATTGTAGGGGAGACAGGCGAGAGGCAGGAAGGCCGGACAGCAGGAGGTTACAATAGTAGAGACGGGAAAGAGTGAGGGCCTGTGTCAGAGTTTTAGCAGTAGAGCGACAGGAAAGGGGGTATATTTGTAATGTTATGGAGGTAAAAACAACAGGTTTTAGCTACATGGTGAATGTGAGAGGAGTCGTGTGACCCCTAGGCAGCGTGAGAGACATTCAGAGACTTTGGTCTGTACAGCAGGTGCAAGGTCAGGGGTGGAAAGGTAAATTTGTGTGTCATCAACATAGAGGTGATATTGGAACCCAAGAGATGTGATTAGGTCACCTAGAGAGATTGTGTGTACAGAGAAAAGATGAGAGGTCCCAGGACAGAGCATGGGGTACCCCCACAGAGATCGATAGAGGAGTCATAGTTATGTTCCATGAATGTATAATGATTTGTCACAAACAAATGACCACATTAGCGGAACATGTGATATGGGGCATTTCCAGAAAAACAGAATCTGCAGATTCCGGTTTGTTTCGTTGCAAACTGTGAGCTCAGCGCTGTTTTGCTTTAGACGGGTATTGCTGGAGTGGAGCATTTGAAAATCTTTACCCCGAAAAAGTGCTCAGCGCTAAAATAAGAATCCCACTCGCCATATACCTGAGAATAATAGTGACATTCAGCGTGATAAACCAAATACATGTTACTAGAGAAGAATACCGTACAAAGGGGAATTCACTCCTTCCGAACGCTGCAAGAACGCTGCAAGTCCCAAGAATCTCACAGGAAGTCCGAACTCTCCCAACAGTTGCATAAATAGAGACTTATTAAGGGCGCAGATGGTAATTCTCATCTGCAGGAAGAAAGAGGCACAATGGTGCATAGTAGGGATTCTCAACTCCAGTACTTAAGCCTGTCCCAACAGGTCAGGTTTTCAGGATATCCCAGCTTCAGCACAGGTGGCGCAATCAGTACCTGCCTCAGCACAGGTGGCTCAATCAGAGGCTCAGTCTCGGGTGAGCCTCTGATTGAGCCACCTGTGCTAAAGCTGGGATATCCTGAAAACCTGACCTGTTGGGGGGAGCTTGAAGGCTGGAGCTGAGTACCCCTGGTGTATAGTATAGTCTGGCCACTTGTGCCAACTGAATAAAGAATACTCTACACACTCACTGAGTGGCTTTTCTTTCAAGGCTATCATAACAATAGTTTCTTCATCACTTGAGAAACAAATATATGCCTCAAAAGATGGTGTAATATAGATAGTATGATACACCCACACTCACTGGGGGTCTCATGCACACACAATGTCCAAGAGAGTTCTCACTTTCATAGATATTCTTTGTCCAATAAACTTCACACTTCCCTGGTCTGGACATCTGTGTTTCTCTAGGCCAAAGGAGAGCCTGATAATGACATATTGGCTGCACTGCCCGGCTTTGCACGGGTTCCAGTACTCTGAGTCACAGTTCCAAGTCTGCGATGGAAAAGATGACTCCAATCAATAATGGTGCCCTCTGTAACCCGATCAATAATTCCACGTATCAGTGAGTGAGGCTGCACCCTGACCCCCCAATCACTGAGGCCCCAACTCCAGTCACTGAGACCCAACCCAAGTCACTGACACCCCAACTCCTGTCACTGACACCCCAACTCCAGTCACTGACACCCCAACTCCAGTCACTGAGACCCCAACTCCAGGCACTGAGACTCCCACACCAACCCCCACTCACTGAGAATCCCACCCCAACTCCCACTCACTGAAACTGCCACCCCAACCCCCATCACTGAGACTCCCACCCCAACCCCCACTCACTGAGACTCACACCCCAACCCCCGTCACTGAGACTCCCACCCCAACCCCCATCACTGAGACTCCCATCCCAACCCCCACTCACTGAGACTCACACCCCAACCCCAGTCACTGAGACTCCCACCCCAACCCCCACTCACTGAGACTCACACCCCAACCCCCGTCACTGAGAATCCCACCCCAACCCCCACTCACTGAGACTCACACCCCAACCCCCCGTCACTGAGACTCCCACCCCAAACCCCACTCACTGAGACTC
>WSYH01004230.1:0-55745 GCA_036426205.1 Ascaphus truei
GAACACTACACCACACAGCACACACAGCACACAAACATGGCACTGTGACACAACTGTGACACACCTGTACACACGGTGTACACAGCTGTGACACACCGCGACACACACACTACCTCTGATTCTTGGTTTTTTATGGGGGCGGGCTGTCACGCCGGGGTTATTAGGCTTCTCTGATTGGCTCTGGCGCTGCGGCCGGCCGCCCGCTCATTGGCTGTTTCCCCTGTCACGCCTCCCAGCATGCACCGCGGTCAACACACGGAAACAAATGCAGCGCCCGTGAGGGAGAAGCAGCTTTACGAGAGAGGGGGCGGGAAGCTCACGCCATCCCGGGAGCCGGCCGCCGCGCGCCACGGGCAGCTGCTGCTCTCCTCGGGGTGCCCGCCCTGGATCTGTCCTAGGTGTGTGTGACACGTGGATCCCGGCCGCGTGTGTCAGGGGGGATACTGGTGAGAGTGGTTTGTGACACGGGGGCGGAGGAGCGTGGCGCCCGAGCCACTGTGTCGGGGGATAATTTTAGATGGCACGGCACTCATGCTGTTACATGTGGGGTAATCCATGGAGGTATCACCCGTCCCTCTCCCACAAAAAGTACATTGGGATTTCTGGCTCCAATTAATGTCTGTGCCAGGGAGCTATGTGTCGGTGCAGGGAGAGGCGTATGTGTCGGTGCGAGGGAGAGGTGTGTGTGTGGTCGGTGCCAGGGAGAGGTGTGCGTGTTCGGGATGCACGGTCCGCAAGGTTAAATGTGGTGTCTGTGCCAGGAGAGGCGTTGTGTCTTGCCAGGAGAGGGGTAGTGTGGGGGCCGGAGAGGTGTTGTGTCGGTGCTGGGAGAGGTGTGGCGTGTCGGGTGCCCGGGAGAGTGTGTGTGTCGGTGCCGAGAGTTGTGCGTGTCTATGGCAGGGAGAGCTTGTGTGTCGGTGCCGGGGGAAGGGTGTGTGTGTCGGGTGCCTAGAGTGTCGGTCTGTTCGGAACATGTTTTCTGGCAGGTGTACGGGTCGGTGACTGTACTATCGGTGTCCGTACGTAGAGGACGAGAGAGGTGTGCGTGTCGGGGAGGGTGTCGGGGCTGGGAGAGGTGTACGTTTTCGAGGAGATGTGTACATGTCGGGGAGAGGCGTACGTATCGGTGCCCCGGTCGGAGGTGTGCGTGTCGAGGAGAGGTGTACGTGTATTGGGGCTGGGGAGATGTTGTACGTTCGGGCCGTGGAGAGGTGTGCGGTCGGGCCGGGGAGAGGTGTACGTGTCGGGCCGTGGAGAGGTGTGCGTGTCGGCCAGGGAGAGGTGTCGGGGGTGGCGCGGGGAGAGGTTGTTACGTGTCGGGGAGAGGTGTGATGGGCAGGTGAGAGGGCGGGGGGGCGTGTTGTTGGTCCCGTGGAAAGGTGTGGCGTGTCGGTGCCGGGGAGAAGTTGCGTGTCGGGGCCGGGGAGAGGTGTCGGGTGTCGGGGGGCGGGGAGAGGTGATGCTGTTCGGGGGCGGGGAGAGGTGTGCGTGTCGGGGGTCCGGGGAAGTTGTCTGCGGGGGGCGGGGAGTCGGGGGCGAGAGGTGTGGCGTGTCGGGGGCCGGGAGAGGTGTGCGTGTCGGGGCCGGGGAGAGGTGTCGTGTCGGGGGCCGGGGAGATGGTTGCGTGTCGGTGCCGGGACAGGCGTCCGTGTCGGGGACAGGCGTCCGTGATGTTGGGGACAGCGTACGGTTCTTGCCGGGGAGAGGTCTTACATTCTGTCACAGTACAGAATATGTCCCTGGATGCATTAATGTTTACACACTTAACCAAAAATAAAACCCTCCGGTATTTCCTTAGACTTTCATTGTCTCTCCACAGCCCCAAATTCTCACTTAATGTGAAGCTTTCAACTCTAATTATTAACCCCATCACTACCTGTTATGTCAAATGTGACAGGCCGGCCATCTCGAAAATGTCAAACCAAAGCTGGGGGTGAAAATACATCATGTAAGCATATATTCGACTGTCCCTTAAAATTGTGTATTTTTGCCATAAGATGATATTTCAAAGTTAATGATTTGAGTACTTTTTACATTTTATTTTTTAGTGCAGGATTGATAATTAACCCCTTGTATATGTTTGACTGGTACCAACTTATTTCCAGTCTTTGGGAAGAGAAAATGGCCCATGTATTCCCTGACACTTTTTTTGTTACTCATATTATGGTTAGAAATAACACCTTTGCATGAAACTGCCAGATTGATGTTGGTGGCCTGTATTTTTATTGTCTTGTTTAAAAAATTGAAAGAAACTGAACTGTACTGAAATGTGTAAATATATACTTATCTGGGTGTCATCAGAAAGCATAAATAGATTTGGTAAACATCAGTCACAGGTTGGTTAAACAATCAAGTTTCGGTTCAATATCGAACCTTTGTCAACGGAAATAGCATAGTGAGGAAATGTTTTTATTTTCCCACAGTTGTGTATTCAAAGCCAATTCCGCGAAAATATGTAAACGGGAATCCACTGCTAGGTTTTTTAAGCAACCAAAAACCCGGAAGTGAAATATAAAGGATACCGAAAATCAAGTATTGAAAACCTACAGATGGGTAATTGTGTATGTAAAAATAGTGAAAAATATAAATGTGCAAAACAGAAATAGGCTAACTAAACGACAATGAATATTGTGAAGAACAAAACATGAGTAGTGGTGTCACTGTATGCTGGGCGAATATGGTGAAAGGCAGGGTTGCAGAACCTGTCTAATGTAGGGGAGCGCAAACTTTTCAGCGTACGCCCCCCTGTCTTCCCTGCCTTGGTGCTGGCGCCCCACCTCCCTACCTTAGAGCTGCGTCAATACGCTTCGGGTAACGTGGCGCCAAGTGACCCGCAGCGTCATTTGAATGCCTCGGGAAGAGCATGGGGCCTCTGCAACAGCCTGCGCCCCCCCCCCCCAGCAAAATTTCCGCCCCCCTGTGGAACGCGCACCCCAGTTTGCGCGTTCCTGGTCTAGACATCCTAATGAGCAAACTGTAATATTTCCGTGTGTGTATGTGTTGTGTATATATATATATATTTTGTGTGTGTGTGTGTGTATCTATATATATTATTATATATATATATATATATCATAATATATTCCCACACGTACGTCCGGAAATAATTGGACCCTGATACAAGTTTGTTATTCGGCGGCTGTTACCAAAATAAACTTCAAGTTACCGTTAAATAATGAATATGGGCTTTAAAGGGAAGTCTATCAGTGTTAATTTGAGGGTATTCACATCCAAATGGAGGAAGGGTTAGGATTACATCTCTTTAATAGGTACTCCCCTCTTTTCAAGGGACCAAAGTAATTGGACTTGACTCAAAAACAGTTTCATGGACAGGTGTGGCTATTCCTTCGTTATTTCATCATCAATTAAGCATCAATTAAAAGGTCTGGAGTTGATTCCAGGTGTGGCGTTCACATTTGAAAGCTGTTGCTGTGAACCCACAACATGCGGTCAAAGGAGCTCTCAATGCAAGTTAAACAGGGCATCCTTAGGCTGCAAAAAAAAAAAAAAAACAAGAGATGATAGGAACATTAGGAGTGGCCAAAACTAGTTTGGTAAATTCTGAGAAAAAAAAATGCACTGGTGAGCTCTGCAACCAAAAGAGGCCTGGACGCCACGAAGACAACGTGGTGTGATGTATCTAGGATCCTTTCCATGGTAAAGAAACCTCTCCCACAACATCCAGCCAAAGTGAAACACTCTCCGGAGTAGGCATACATTATCCAAGTCTCCATAAGAAAGATTTTACGAGAGAAATACGAGGGTTCACACAATGTCAAACCATTCATAACCTCCAGAATAGAAAGGCCAGATTAGACTTGCCAAACAATATCTAAAAACCAGCCAGTTCTGGTACACATTCTTTGGACAAGATGAAACTAAGATCAACCTGTCCAGAGATGGGAAAAAAAGGTATGAGAAAGCTGAACGGCTCATGATCTGAAGCATACCACATCATCTTAAAACATAGTGGAGGCAGTGTTATGGCTGGACATGCATGGCTTACAATGGCACCTGGTCACTAGTGTTATTGATGATGTGACAGAAGCAGCTGGATGAATTCTGAAGTGTATAGGGATATATTGTCTGCTCAGAATTCAGCCAATTCAGCGAAGTTATTGGACAATGACCCAAACATCTGCGAAAGCGACCCAGGAGTTTTTAAAGGGCAAGAAGTGGAATATTCTGCAATGGCCGAGTCAATCACCCTGATCTCAACCCATCGAGCATGCATTTTCACTTGCTGAAGACAAACTTAAGGCAGAAAGACCCCCGAACAAACACAACTGACGACAGCAGCAGTAAAGTCTGGCAATGCTCACATAGGAGGAAACAGCGCTTTGGGATGTCCCATTGCGTTCCAACTTCAAGCAGTAATTGCCTGCAAAGGATTCTCGACAAAGTATTAAATTTAAAAATGAACATTTTATTTATGTTGTGTTCATGTTGTCATTACTTTGAGCCCCTGAAATAAGGGTCTGTGTATGAAAATTGTTGTAATTCCATAAATGAAACTTTCATACGCCGTACCCCGTGTCATCTACCACCCTTTTTTCTGTTTTCTTATTAATCTTAACGTTCTCTTCTATCATCTCTGGTTGTTTTTCTTTCAAATTCATTGTTGTTGTTGTACAGATCCAAAGTTATAAAATTGTGTATTCCAATTATGTCTGTACCTGTGTTTTTTTTGTTTGTGTTTTTGTGTTTGTGTGTGGTTGGGTTGTATATTCTATATATTATATATATATATACTATATATATATATATCAATATCCATACGTGTTTGTGGGTGTGTGTGTGTTATATATTAGTCTAATATATATATATTCTATATATATATACATACAACGTGTGTGTGATGTATGTGTATTATCTATCTATATCATATTATATGTATATAAAATCTTAAACCACATTAGAACCAAACTCATACACTATTATTATTAGAACAAAATCAGATAAGTATAACCAGTGTTTGAAGTGAGGAGGGATGCCTACCCACACTCGGGGGCCATCCCGCTGCCTTTAGCGTACCTTAAACCTCCGGGTATTTAATTACATTTGTTTGATGTCGGCAAAACGGCCTACAAATGGGGCAATCCTACAGTCCAACCATGCGTGCACTGACCGTTTCCCATCCTAATGAGAAGGAAGCGGTCAAGATATCGGCTATGATTGACAAATCTATCACTATGGATTTCCCAGCTTACGCACCAGTAAGAGTGGTTTTGTGGCAGGTGGGGATTAATCAGTGCCTTGTGGGTTACAGCAGCAATAATACTTTTCAACTTTTTCCTTAGGCCAAGCTCATGGTTGTGGCGGGTGTGTGCGCCCTCCTCCAGCCCCAGCGTGTGTGTGCTAGCTGCAGGAGATTTGGGGGTGGGGGGGGTGGCGAACGCTCATGGAGCTGGTTCGCCCTCATTGGCTGAACCAGCTCACGTGACACTGATGTCATGCGACTGCAAGCGCAAACTTTCAAATTGAGGTATCGGCAAAATGTAGCAGCGCCGCAGGCACTTGAGGCACTACCGTAGACAGTCAGGCAAAGTCCCGGAAGTGCGCGCGTAGCGCCACGTGAGTCGCTCCTTATAGTTATATCTAAAGCACGTGACAATGTATAACATCTACATTCTACTTTACCCAAGCTGGCAATCGTTTGGTGTTCCTGTTATAAATCTGTCAAAGCCTGATGTTGTGCCTAACATAATGTATGCTTCAGGCTGAGTCCATGGTGACTCAGCCCTGTGCGGAGGCGCACTGAAGCTGAGAAGCGGTGCTTTCCCGGCCTTGGTTAGCGCGCCGCGGGGGGCGGGCCAATGACGTCACGAAGCTGGTTCGCCCTCATTGGGCGAACCCTCACGTGACTGGCCCTGCTCGATCCCGGTGAGCGCGCGAATCTAAAATTGTTCCTAAACCTACGCTCCGCACGCTTTGCGAAGCCCCTGCTAAAGCCTGTCTCATTGCGGCTGCAGGGCTCACTGGTAAGTGAGAGCGCGCCTAGCACAGGCGCTGGACCATGCCCAGACCCAGTCAGCATTGTAACTCGGCAGCTACAATGTATCCTTTATTACTAAGGTAACTATTGTTACAGTCATTGCTCAAACTGCTGGGAACATTTGACAACAAAATATCCCAAACTGAAAAGTGTTGGCAAAGACTCTTGCACTGCTTGGGAGGTGGGTTAAACCTGCTATCGAAATCAAAGGATGCTTAAAACGATTAAACAAAAAAAAAAAAACACTGTTTGCTAACACTACCAGAACTGACTTATTTTAAATGAAAAAACATAAGATTTCACGTTTTGCTGCTTTTAAAACCATCCTATTATTTCTCTCAGTTCAAGCACTGAGTATTCCTATGTACAACACATTTTACCTCACATGTTTTAACAAGAAGCCAATATGCTACAAAAATATAAAAAATTCATAACTATTGTAGTAAATAAATAATGTGTCAATTAATAACCACCTTTATAGATGTTAGAAATAACAGTTTGAAACATAATGCGTATATTGTGGGCTTATAATAAACTACGACACATTACAACAATAACTATTGAGAAACAAGGGAACTTTAGTCAAAGTTGTATACAACATTTAATATACCTAACTTTGCCGATTTGCCTGCCACTTTTCTAATCTCTAAGATTTGTATTCATTTGGTACATTATTTAATTTCTAGCCTATTTGTGAAATTGATCCATTGAACCAGTAGCTTTTTTTAAAGATAGTGGTCTTGTGGTAAAGTGTGTTGCTACGGACATAGGTATTCTATTTGTAGTTCATTGATTTGGTTCTAATTTGCTTAAACTAAGTGTGTGTTGTGTGTGTGTGGGTGGTGTGTTACACTCACATTCACATGTCTCAGACAGTCTGCTCAACCGCCTTTCAACTATTATCACCCTAGCATACAGTGCTCCCCACCGCAAAGGATTCTGGGAATAGCATGCAATAGCGCACTGTGTCACCTTTTGCTGGAATATCCATTCACATGGAGCCCATATAAGCAAATATATGTAATATTATATATACACACACTCCTAGTGAATGTTTGTTGTTCTTCATGATATTTATTGTCTATTATGTTAGTTAACTAATTATTTACTTTCTGTTTATGTTTGTTTAGTTACCTATTTCTGGTTTGCAAATTAATATTTCACGTATTTTGTTACAGAAACGTTGAGTAGTAAAGACACATTTATTGTACCATTGTGGTATTATTATTTCTTACCCTTCTACAATAGTACAGTTTATACGTTAGCAGTTGCAACCCGTTCCAGTCTTTTGTATTATTATCTGTTTAGTTGCCCTGACTCCTTTACTATAGTGTATATGTGTGATGTGGTATTAGTATATTTTAATATATCCCATTTCTTAGACTAATTTGGTTAGATGATATATCTGTATATATCTTTTAATTTTTCATCTTTTACGTATTTCTCTGTTCCTTTCCAGGTGGAGGGTTTAGCCATTGGAACGCTTTTCTGATTGGTCAGTATTAACAGTATGCGTCACAAACATTTTTTTAAAGGCTTTTCTCAAACCACTCGCCCATAAACGAGCATATACGTTCTGCACTTTTCTGTACATCCCTCAAAGATGATCTCTGGCCTGATCCGGAGAGATGTCATTCAATGCGTGGCATTATGTATGTTTCCATGTAATGGGTTGTTTGCAAATATTTTTCTGCTGCTATTTAGGATCACTTTATTCCTTAGTGGCTTTTTAAATTGGGACTTGCTCAAATCTCATATAGAAAAAGCATTGTACCATTGCTTCATATTGCACTATATTCAATTTTAATGAAACCTCTGCTGACCGTAAGCGTACTCTGTCTGCGTTCGTGCTGTCATTTCTGTTTAGTGTTATTCTAGTTTATAACTATATTTTATTTGTGTTTTAAATGATGTTTACAACTTCGGACATTGGTGCAGTTTTAGTTTACTCGGTCCCAAAGAAAGAGGCGTCATGTGGATTTACAACTTGTATTTCTGTTATAGACATACTTGAAATCCTAAAATATATTTTTGGGTTGTGACAAGGTCTTTTATCAATTGTTTAATTGCAATGACGTTTCATAGTTCAAACATGTCTGATTCACACTACTGGTCTTGTGGAGACAATTGTCGACAAGGTATTGACACTATAATGTCCTAGTGGGCAACACGCTCATTTTAAAATGACGTACACTATCATGTAATTAGCTTGTTATTAATGTACAGCTCTACAAGTACAGTATACACTGCTATTTTATCCTAATCGCATATTCTTTTGCGAATTCCTTCAGATAGTTTGAGCCCACAACTAGTCGATCCAAAATAAAATTTTGTGCAAAACCTGTATGTTAACTTTTCATTCCTTCATCATGGATTCAATCCAGTTAAGTATCTTGTCCCATAACTGCCATCGTCTGCAATTCACCCAGAAACTTCCAGTATTGGAGACGGATAAGGTTAGGACCACCTAGTCAGACGTTTGGCGTTTCTGCTACTGCTCTGTTTAAAAGAGCTATCTCCATCCTGAGAGAGGAGTATTTATAAAAGTGTCATAATATACTAGAAGTGATTTTCATCATTGATTTTCTCTTAACAAGCTCTCAGAGTTTCATTGTCATCTCAATCTTCCTATTCTTCCTTTTTTATATATTCTTTAGGTGGGTCTTTTAAAAGGTTGGGTACAAGCAGCTGGAAACCCAAGACTAAGGTCCTGTCTTAATCTTGGAGTCAGTTGGTTACCCTCCATGTATCCACTTCAGAAGCGAATTAAAGTTGGGCACATTAATGATGTCATTGAATGGAAGAACTAGCAAAATGTGGAAGTAGGGCAATGGTAACATCCAGTTTCAGGGTAATTCCATGTTCTTAAAATGTGCAGAAATATTCAATAAATCGTCCCTTTAAATATTCTCTTCCATGTGTCTGAAATAAAGCGTTTGCAGAATATATATGCTTGAATGAATAAGTGATTTATTTCCTGGTGATTGCTGATGCTGCAGTGATTGATCTAACCTCACACTGTAACATATGATCCATTTTGCATTAAAATGTTTATGTGTATAAAAATGCAAAAAACATACATTATATGTTCACGGCCTTTCTTTAAAAACCACACACTCCCAAGCATCAATATTATTTTCTAACTCCACACTCCAATGCTACGGTCCTGATTTCAGGTATTGTTTCTGCTTCCAAGACATTGAGCATTAAAAGCATTTTGGAAATAACACTAATGAGCTAAACATGTCTTTATTATTAAAAGGCCTTTCAAACGATCTGCTGAAACGGTTTAAACTGTAATGACATTTGTTTTTAGACTCTTGTTTCATCGACGTGACGTGGCATAGGGTCATTAATCAAGATTACAACTGAACTGAACTCCGTCCAAAACGTTGCTTTTGCAGGAAGATGCACTTATAGTAGCGCACCGTCCGTGCTGCAGGGCACATTTATTTGCTCTGATGGCGGTTTAGCGGTGGAAACAAGCACCTTATTTTTCAACTTTTTGCTTAAACATGTTTTTTATGTAATCCTAAACCCTTTGGTGCTAAATGAAAGAAACGCATTGCTTTGTTTTTCTATTTGTGATTAGGATTGGGAACACTTCAGTGGACATAGCGTCTTTAAATTCAGTGTGTTGGAAACTAATCATATTCTTCAACACAGGTTAGCAACGGTGACATTTATATTATTTTGATGGTACAAATGAAAGAAGGACCACTTGGCTGATATTTTTGCTCTTCTGATGTTCAACATGTAGCGTGTTATGTAATTAGATTTATAACTGTGATCTGTTAAATATTATAGGGGGAAACAAATGAGTGAAGTCATGTCATGAGATGAGCCCAGTATAAACTGGCATATGCTGTAGAATGAGGGTTGTCAGTTGAAAGTGCTTGGGGAATCTTACAGCATTATACACCGGTACTACAAGGAGGGATTCTCCTTAATGCTCTTAAACAAGATAAATTGCATTACTCTAAGATTAACTCCTTTACAAATTAAATGCTCATCTTCATTATTTGACACACACATTATCCGGTTAATTAACCACGTAATAGTAGATTCTGAGATTAAACTGTTTATTTAATTGTTATGGGTCTCTGGAGATGCAGTAATACGGTAGGTTAGTGAATGATTATGGAAAACAGTCATGAAACGTTATTTCCTCCTCTTGTTTTTCAAGTCTTTTGTAATATGCTTGATTTGGCAGTACTCAAATAAGGTTTCCAAGCCGGCTGTAATTGGCATGTTATGGCAACTGCATATATCCTACATGTATACACAAGTTGTCATGTTTAGAAAGGTTATTGTCGTTTATAGAGATCAACCTTAATAAGAGCACCCATTATTTTATATGTTAATTTAAAATGTTTAACAGTTGGACACTTAGCAAATTTGTAGGCCTAGGTCAGGAACTCTCAACTGCAGACGTCCTCAAGACCCCCCCATTCCCCCCCCCCCCCCATATCCCAGGTTTTAATTAAGGAAACCCAGCTTCAGCACACAGTGGCTCAATCAATCCAAGCTTCAGCACAAGTGGCTCAGTCTTCGATGCGCCACTGATTGAGCCACCTGTGCTGGAGTCTGGCTATCCTAAAACCTGACCTGGTGGGGATTGGGGGGGGCGGGGGGAGTTGACGCCCCTGGCTTCGGTCGTCTCATCTCATTCAGGGTTTGTGAGGTATGTTTAGAAGGGAGACAAGTATTTGTTTTTGTTTGTTTTTTCAGCAGTTAAGATCAGTGAAAGAAATGTACAACATGGCGTGACAGCCTACACTTGTTCAAACCAAACCATGAAAACGGCTTCAGCTATTTTAATTAGCTGACACGATTCCTCTAGGTATGTAATTTTAAACCTGACTGTTTGGGGTTCCTTCACTTGTCAAAAATTGACTTTATCACATTTTATACGTTTAGAAGGTAATCTCCCGTGAGTAAAAACAGTGATTTGCCAAATGTTAATATACAAAAGGCAATTGTCAGAATTCACCTACGGCGGAATGGCTCGATGCCAAATTCATAAAGATATATGTTTGCCAAAATTGTGTTGCGTGTGCATTATTAAATGCAACTGACACGTGAATTGTAAATAGCCCAAGCCTTGTGGCCATAGTACAGTTTAAAATAACTCTCTGTGGAATTTAAGGTACTTAAACATGATTAGCTTACCTGGTGTAGCAAGGGAAGGCAAAGACTTTAACACTAGTGTTCTGTTTGTTTGTACAATACACAGTTGTCCAGTCCAGGCTCCGAATGACCGACATTGAGGGCTCTGTACCACAAGGGGAATTGTAAGAGGGGATGCTGAGTCTTAGAACGAGCGCTCGTCTGCCTATTGACGTCAGAGAGCTCTCCTGCTAACATATCTTTTTAATTCAGCGCGATCTCACTCAAGGTCGGAATGAACAGCTGTGCGTTCTCAGGAAGCGCTCTTTTATTGGCTCATACATGGTCACTCATGGTTCTCGTGTGTTGTGCGAACGTACACATTCAATCTGCGTCCAGAGGACTGCATTAAACCGAAGAAGCACGCTGTGACTGAGCCTCTTATTTAAATATGAAATACTGATGTTTTTATTGTTTTCGAAAAATAAATCTATATATTCTCCATGCACTCACTTCTAAAACGTACCTGTTGGGTACATAGAATACCACGCGTGGGCAATTCAGTCTCTCAAAGGCTGACCAACAAGTCAGGTTTTAGGACTATCCCTGCTTCAGCACAGGTGGTCCATTTTTATTTGGATATTTTAATAATACTTTTTGTCAATGAAAACTGTGTAGCTATGTACATTACATGTACTAAATTCATGACTGGATTTGTCGAATTTTAAATACATGAAGCATCATCTGTGGATTGAGATAAGATATTTTTTTTTTTAAAGACGTTCATAAAAAAAAACAGCTGGTTAGTGATCCGTCTTGACTCTGTCAGAGACTCAGCCAAAGTTGCCTGAGAACTGCAGGGATGCTCTCTGCTTGTTGCGGTACAAGCCAGAGGGTAAGAGCCATGATGGGGATGCAAAGAGGAATAGAACAAGAGAAAAAAAACTGTTCAGAATGGCAGACTAAATATAGAGATGTGTGGTCTTGCGTGGTTAGCTTGCGTGGCACTGTTCTGCCGCAGCACAGGCTAAATTCCAGTACTGCCACTGCAGTCAGGCCGTGAAGGAGGTTGAATCTAAAAAAGGTGCGGGAAGCGAGGAGAAACTGACAGAGACGTGCTAATTGGGGAACATCTTGTATTCTATCATTTGCTATACACAAAGAGAAACCCGCACATCTGATGCTACCCCAGTGCAAGGTGCTGACTAGGAGACTGATTGTATCATATGGGGGAGAAAAAACGAACATCGTTTTCTTCCAGCACTCAATCCAAACCAATGTCATAATTGTAAATTTAAAATACTTTATGTATGCCAAGAATAAAAAATGGGTGTTAAAAACGTAATTAAACGATGTATTGCAACAGAACGTGACTGTGTCCAATTGTTACCCACCTAGAGCTGGTGGTGGGTATGTTGTAATAAAATCCCTTAAGATATTCGGGATTTGGACTGCTACATGCTAGTAGCGTTTCCTAAAAGGTATAGGCAAGGAGCCTAAGAAACTCACCAGAGGTTGTGTCAATGATAAGTGTATCCGGGTATGTAGTGCCACTCACAAGATACCCTTATGGCGCATTGGATTAGGTATACTTGCAAGGTCAACCGTATACACCCACTATGTCTGGAATAAATGCTCCCTGCGTGAATCTTAATTGGGCGCTAGATAGCTTGTGTGGATTCATATACGCCCACATAATAAGTAACAACAGCTTGTACGGCAAGTATAAGGTTCAATCAGTTTAAATTGATACCTTTGATTTCAATAAGTTTAATACCTGATTGAACCTTAGACTTGATCATACCATAGCCTGTGTTTTACATTATTATGTGGCGTAATATGATCCACAATATATCTAGCGGCCAATTCCAGATATCACGAGGAGCAGTTTATTCCCCAACATAGGGTGTGGATACGGTAGTCTGACCTTGCACAGTACCATAATACAGTGCGCAATAAGGTATCTTGTGAGTGTGACACTACATTACCGGATACACTATAATTTGAAACACACCTCTGGGTGAGTTTCATAGGCATCCTTCTATACCTTTAGGAAGGACTATACACATATAGCAGTCCAAAATCCCCGAATATATATAGGGATTTTATCAACATCAACACCACCCAGCTCTAGGTGGGGTAACATGGACATCAGTTCACGTGCGTGTGCAATACATCGTCTAATTACGTTTAAACACCCTTGTTGTTTATTCTTGGCATCAATAAAGATGTTAAATTTACAATTAACATTTTGTTTGTGATTGAGTGCTGAAGACTGGGTTCTTTTTCTCCCATATGATATTTCTATAATTTCTTGTAAACCGAACTGTGAAACATATGCTGCTGCCACAGCCGCAATCGCAGGATGTACTTATCCAAGTTATATAGACCGTCGGTAAAGTAGTAGCGCCAGCTCTCAACATCGCAAACAGCGACGTTTGCCCACTTCAAAAGCATCACCCAAGTAACATGCCTTCTACCCGCTTATGTTTAAGATGCGTAACTCTGGAATCTAATAGCCTGACAATTAGTGATAAGCTTCTTCGGGGCAGGACTCCTTTCCTAATGTCACTTTTTGTCTGAAGAGCTTTTTTCCCATTATGTGTTATCTGTATTATTTGGTTATTTAATATTATTAAATCAGCGTGTATTACTGCTGTGAAAAAAAGCGCTAATGTATATTAAGGCGCTATATAAATCGATCATCTACATACTCTGGCAGCGAAGCTAATATCTAATACCAATCTTATCATGCATGTGTAGCAGAGTTTCCAAACTGAACTGATTCCCTGATTCCAGTGATCAGGACAAAGCTATAACAACAGAAAATACATTTAATATACCACAACCATTTTTAAATTATTGTGCAGCTTTTTGCCCTTCAAATGATGGTTTAGGAAATCACCGAGTATTCACTAAATATGAAAACAGTTGCATAAAAAGACAACCTTATTTGTAATGTCTACCGTTGTTGTTTTGAAGATGCCGACATTTATTTGTAGATCAGTTTTGTTTGTTCCCTCCAGCACCGACGGGGTTAACACACATGGTTCAGATATCCCCTGCTTCACACAGCGGCTCATTCCGCTCCCGCTTCAGCACAGGGCAGCTCAGAGGCCAGTCTTTGATTGAGCCGCCTGTTGGCGTAAGCTGGAGATAACCTTGAAACCGACCTGTTGGGGGCGGGGGGCTGTAGTACTGGAGTTGAGCACCCCTTGTTAACACCACGCCATTCCCTTTTTAATTAGGAATACTATTCACCCCTTCGCTCCATTTCTTCTCACCCCCTTTATTAAAAACCGTTTCATGCGGTGATGGTTCCTTACCAGCTGCATTTCTTGCGGCTTTGAATGCCACGCGCTATTGAAAGGCAAGATCATGCATAAAGTAATCAGAGAAGGCCCCATATGTGTGCACTTTAGATCTTTTGAAAACAACAAAATTTTAGTGACCTAGAAATAATCGAATAAAAAGCTCTTCTCTATGTGACAAATTGAAGAACTGAGGAGATTCTTGGTGATGCGTTGACTTCACAATCCAAGACGCTTGTTTTGTAAGCTGTTCTGTGTGCACACTAATCCGTTTGAAGTACAGATGGGGGGGGCTGTGAGGTGTATTTGTAGTTCGATTGCTGTCTGGATATTTTTTGACTCAACTCCTGATTGAAATACATTACAGGTTTTTCCAGGAAGGACCCCCACTTTTAGGCATCATTTTTATTTAGTACCAACTTTTTTTTTTGGCATTTGGTAAACCCTGCAATTTCATAGCAAAAATTGAGCAGCCGGTTATAACCAATTTCTCTTTAGAACGATCAGATTTGCGTTCCGTCGTTAGTAAAGTGCTGATATGCTCGCAGTTTGCCTTGGGGTTGGTACTTTTGAGTGCATGAGTCACCATGCATTGTCTCGGAGCAACAGAAACCATTCAAACCGCAATGCCAGGAGTCCTCTGTCCTGAGAGGAGGATCATCCCGTCATTGGTGCTGATAATCACCTTGCATAAGTCGCTGTTTGTTAAATGGTGGTAATTGAAAGGTTCAGAAAGTGTTGCTAGTTACAGAAAGGAAGAAAAAAATTCGCTGCTCTCTGGAGGGCCAAGTGTACCTGCATTAACGCTAAGAACAAGATACTTTTTAATAGGTGTCATAGCTTTGTCTTAACCTCATTCCTAAGAATGTATGTGTCAGACGGAGAGCTCACGAACCTGCTGAAAGTGTTTGCAAAAATGTTACCCTAAAGGCTGTTCGGTTTATTATGCGGCTTCCCCCGCCGGCTCCCCTGGGCTCTGCGCCTTCACGCACACCCCCCCCCCCCCACCCCCCCACCGGGGTCAGGCTCCTCCGACGGTTATAATAATCGGCAGTGTCATCGGTATATGACGTTGCGACTCTGGCCGGTGACTCGCTCTGGCCATGTTTTGTAGTACGGCCCCTGAAAGTGGGGGTAAAAATGACGACTACTACATGTTCAGATAATTCCGTTGCATCCCCTTCTCCTTCCTCTTGTTTACTAGAAGTAAATCGAGTTAATAGACACCAACCCTTTTTTTTTTTATTGTAAATTTTTCATAAATACAGGACATGATCTCTAAAAATCAACTCTTGGTAGTAATAGAAACGGGCACAGACTGTGAGAGGCACCGGCAGGGAATGTCTGAGAGGCTCATGGAATCCACCGCTATGTCTTTTAAAGACCACAGCTTTAGGATGCGGTGGTACAATTGGGGTGGCGGGGGGGAGAGAGCACAAATCCCTGAGGCATATAAAGGGTTTACACACCCACACACACCCTACCTGCTGACATCCCTGGTCACTCATGCATACAGAGGGAGTGACTGCTTTCCCTGCTAAGTTACTTATACCAGGCCTGCACAACTCCAGTCCTCGGGCCGCAAACAGGCCAGGTTGTCAGGAGATCCCTACCTCAGCACAGCGGCTCATATGACTGACCACGCTAATTGAGTCCAGCTGTGCTGAAGTAGGGATATCCTGAAAACCTTGCCGGTTTGCGGCCCTGCCCTCGGGACTGAGTTGTGGTCAGGCCTGCTCTATACCATGTGATGGCGACATGGCATTACCCCTGCTTGTGCACCACAGTTAACTCCTTACCCTGACATATTATTTTCTTTTTGGGGCTACATCTACAAAATATCTGAATAGAAGTAGATGTTGAAAACTCTGTTTTGGCAGCGGGTATCAGATGGAACATTTTGACTAACATCAATAGGCGAGTCAACATGTGTGGATGCCATTTTGGAATGAAGCTACACAATCTTACAGGGAAGAAAAGAAAACCGCGCCTATAACAAGTTCATAGGATATAGGAAGTCCAAAATTGCTCATTAAGAGTCCCCACAAAGTCCTCTGTAGCAAAAACTGTGGGAAAGAATTGCTGTGCACTCTCCACCGTGCATGAAGAGTTTTTGTGGAGAAAAACAAAAACAAACAAACAAGATTATGGTGCAGTATGGTCAAACTAATATAACTGACAAGATGACCCACAACACTAATGGACAAAACAAGACCGACACACTAACAGACAATAGCCAGGCTAATCAGATAAAACTAATTTATTAAAACAACATAGAATGAAGGGTTCCAGAGACTGGAAAAGCGCCAGGTCCAGAGATTGTAAAAATGGGACCCTACCACAAGATGTCAATTGTAACAGGCAATGGGATAAAACGCTGTGCTGCTTCGTACCACTGCATGTGTAACCGAAGCGCCTTCCTGTGATTCCCCTGCCTCCGGATGGTATGCCGCGTCCACTATGGGCGCGACCCTCAAAAATCCAGGCGTGGATGTCACACGTAACTGGAATGCGTGACTTCCTGGTAACGGCGTTTTTTTCAAACTGCAAGCCTGGATCAACTACACGTCTTCCTTCACCAACAGAGACACTCTAAAAGACTTTCACTACAGAGAACTTTCCACTGTGTTAAAACAATGTTATGGATGTGAAACTAAACCCTAAATGTGATATAATTCAGAAGTTTCAGACAGCTCAATAAATATGTAAGAGATGCATGCTAGAAGAGACAGGAACTAGAATGAATGGGTTCACAAGGAGAAGAAGTTAAAATGAGAGTGGGTTGGTCACCTTGCAAGAGAAATACCATATTGGACAAGATGCCTACTCCAAATGGATCCTAATGGATTTAAAATACAAGAGATGACGGGCAAAAATGAAGATGGGAGGATGAAATTAGGAAAGTTGTGTTGGAGCACGTGGGGAGAAGAAGCTATAACCTGCAGTACGCTGTGGGAAATATGTGCGTGATAGTCAGGTTCGTTTGGCTGTCCAACTAAAAGAGTGCTGTGGGGGGAAAGGTTTTACCGCAGCTGTAGGAAAGGTGACACCCCAGCTGTCCCATAGCAGCACAATATTGTATCATCTTTCCTTCACGCCCATACTTTTTCCCCCCTCCGACTAGCTGGTGGTGGACCTCAAAGCTATGGAACTTCTTGGCTTCTCTCTTAACGCTCTTTTTCCCCTCGTGTGACAACAACATTCATTTGGCTTGCAAGTATCACCTATAGCGATCACTGTATCTTTCCACATGAACTCACGTCTGCAGTACAACTCCAGTCTCAAACAGTCTTACAGCAATCTCAATTCTGGATGAACACTAGAAGTCTTAAAAAGTCAATAAGTGAAAGACTGAGCTGCTTACCTAAATTGCTCACCATTTACCTCTCATCACAGTCCTTAGTACTACACTCCATCTAGTTCTCCTATCCCCCGCCTGTTTAGGTGTCATGTTTGACTACTTCTTCTTTCATCCCCTCACCCTTTACTAAATTTTAAACCCGCTTCGTTTCCCCTAACATTAACCTATTCGTCCTCTTTCTCCTACTACTACTGAATTACATGAACACTTGTGACACATTCACGTCTGCAGATCTGCCCCTCCTTTCCCGTTATCGATCTACTACTACTAAAATGTTAAGCATGCCCACATTCTCTCACCGTTCGGGACTACTGCAACCGTACTCCCTGGCCTGGCAGCTTCCTACCCTTCAATTACCAAAGGATGACCTCACTCCTTCTTGATCAGTCTCTCTTCTTTCCTCCTTAAAACTCTTTGGCTCACTATTAAACTTTTTGTAGGCTTAATCGGGGTCCCCTATATTCCAGGGACCCCCTTGGTACCTGTGGTGCTTGGCACAGGTGGGCTAGCGTATTTTCCTGGTGGCCACAAAACTGGCCAATGGATCAGACGTGTTCTTTGCGACCTGATGTTTCGACTTTCTAATTATGACCCGGAGCCACTATTCTTAGTTATTTGTGTTTCAAACACTAACAAAGAAAGTAACGGTCCAGGGACCTGGGGTTCCCCGGATGTCAGGTCCTTGATCACAAGCCAGTGGTTCAATTTGATGGAAAAATGTTTTTTTGTTGCGGGTGGGGTGGGGGAAATAGGCTGCTCCTGAATGACCAACGTACTACACTTAACACCACCCTGACCATGCTATAAAAAGCTTTTTGTGCGCAACAAACACACACATTTAGGTTAAGAGGACCACTGCTCTTCCCCCAGCTCGGGGAAGCTATACGCTTGCCCCCACTTTTTTTATCTCCTGGCCCGAAAGGGAATGCAAGGGGCTCCACTATATGTGTATCGATACCCAAAACCGTATATATGCACACATACTTTATATGTATTATCTTTAGGAGTTTAGCTAATTTTAAAGCATAAATAATTTGAATACTTAACTAAGATATCTCACTTTCCTGACACTTGAAATTGAGTCATTGTATTCAAGGTTTTACTATGTGAAAAAGCATAGATATTCGATAGTTTTTTGCTTATCTCGTACACCTCTTCTGTTAAATGGATATGACATTTTACACATAATAATTGCATTTAGAAAAAGATTGTTGCGCCCATTTCAGCATACATTATTTTGTTGACTGTAGCTTGGCAAACAATTGTCGCTGTGAATTGGTTTCTGTTACATTGCAGTAAAGGGCGATGAGAACGCTGATCCTAGAGCAAAAGTACATTTTTGTGTGTTTTTGAACCATCACTAGCAACTCTTTGTGGGCACTTTGGTGTCTGTTTTTTGTCCGTGTTTCTCCTCTCTCCATCCTCCACAGATCAAACGCCTTTAGCCTATCGATGACCTTTTGAGGGTACCTTTTTGCCCCCTAACTTAGTGTCAGTAGTGCTCACCACAAACGAGGCGGGACCCCACGGGTGCGGAGGTGGGAAAGGTATACCGCCAAGCCACCACCACGAGGCACGTCTTGAGAGTAGAATGGTTTTGGGTCCGGGCCGGGTCATGGAGGTACGGATAGTAGTTTGTACTGTTTTGCCAAGCCCTGGTTAGAGAGAGAGACCGTTGTCGTATTGCCTTATGCAGGTCCGGGATGCAGAGGTGCGGAGAGGTCGATTGCCGTTCTGCCAAGTCGGGGGGGGGGAAAAAATGCCAGAGTGCGGAGCGGTCGGATTGCCGATCCAAGGTCGTGATGCCAGAGGTGCGGAGAGGTCGATTGCGGTATGCCAAGGTCGGGATGCCGAAGGTGCGGAGAGGTGTCGATTGCCGGGGTAATCTAAGGTCGGGATGCAAGGTGCGTAGAGGTCGCTGCCGATGCCAAGGTTCGGGATGCCAGAGTGCGGAGAGGTCGATTGCCGTATGCAAGGTCGGATGCAGAGGTGCTGAGAGGGTCGATTGCCGGTATGCAGTCGGGAATTCCAGAGGTGCGGAGAGGTCGCTTGCCTTATTCCACGGTACCTGTGCCAGATGTGCGGTTGGGGTTAGAGGTCCGATTGCTGTATGCCAATTTCGTATGCCAGAGGTGCGGAGAGTGTCTATTGCCGTATGCAAGGGGTCGTGATGCCAGGGTGCGGAGAGGTCGAATTGGCCGATGCCAAGGTCGGATGCCAATAGGTGCGTTGAGTCGATTTGCCGGTGCCAGAGGGTGCGAGAGGTCGATTGCCTTCTGCCAAGGTCGTGATGCCAGAGGTTCGGGAGATGGTCGATTGCGTATGCAAGGTCGGGATGCCATAAGGTGCGGAGAGTCGATTGCCGTATGCCAGGTCGGATGCCAGAGGTGCGGAGAGGTCGATTGCCGTTGCCAGGTCGGGATGCCAGAGGTGGCGGAG
The DNA here is from genome assembly GCA_036426205.1 of Ascaphus truei. Lineage (NCBI taxonomy): Eukaryota > Metazoa > Chordata > Amphibia > Anura > Ascaphidae > Ascaphus > Ascaphus truei. The sequence continues at coordinate 20,216 of WSYH01004230.1, forward strand.
AGGTCGAATTGCTGTATGCCCAGGGTCGGGATGGCCAGAGGTGCGGGAGTTCCATTGCCGTATGCCCAAGGGTCGGATGCCAATGTGGGCGAGAGGTCCGATTTGCCGTATGCCAAGGTTCTGATGTTAGAGGGGCGGAGGGGTCGAAGAGTAAGCCGGTTTCGTACACAAGATAAGACTGCAAGACAGACCGGACTGGGAGGCAGAAGTGATGAGAACAACTGTTCCATGCTCAGTGAACCGCACGGTATAGATAGGTGAGAGAACCAATGGCTGGTAGCAATGTTGGGGGGGGGTGTGGATGGGCCAGCTGGACAGGATTAGGTCCAGAGGGCAACCCAGGGAGGAGCTATAGAGCCCAGTTAGTAACCTTCATTTGAATTGCAGCATTATTTGTGTAAAGTGTTTGCTTCGAGTCGGGGGCGACCTCGTGTGGCCGGCGCCGCTCTCTCGTTTCGGGTGCGCGCCCGTATCTGCACTACAAGGGCAACTCCGGCGTGCGCGTCGGCAGCTGCCTATGTGTGCGGCGATCGGCGCCTTGAGGGAGGCTTGTTGCGAGGCGCGGGAGGACCCGCGGAGTAGCATGTGGAGTGGGGACGCGCCGAGGGGCGGCGTGACTCCCCGTTGTTGTGAGCCACTTTGATCTGCCAGAAGTTTCTTCCTGTTGTTTTTTTTTTTTTTTTGAAGTGTTAAAAAAAACCAATTAAACTTTAACTCGCATCCACCTGATTCTGATACAAAACGCTAAATGTAATTATATCTTGCACTGTAACTACCGTTTTTTTTTTATCTTTTACATATTTTCAGACAAGTGCTTGAACGTTTCGAAAGAAATGCCATTTTAAAATGAAAATAAATTGGTAACCAAGGTGACAAACACTCTAGGCAAACAGACAACCTGAGATTTACTTTGACATCTTGGGCCGAGAATAACTATTCAACCGCACAGTAGTTTTGGATTTGGTTTTCCACGGTGTTCACGGCAGTATAGCTGTTCCGAACTCAGGCCCTTCTTGGAATGTGTTTTGTTGTTTGTCTGAAAGGGAAAAAAAACAAACGGGGGCCCCGACGTTGTTTGCCGGTGGAAATCTCCCGCGTATTGTATTGTACGTCTTTATATATAGCGCCTTAATGTACATAGCGCTTCCCAGCAGTTAATACATGTGGTAACAATAAAATAACAGTAAGATAAATAACAGATCTGGATAAGAGCCTCATACATAAAAGTAACATTAAGGAAGAGGGTCCCTCCCCGAGGAGCTAAAGTCGAATTGGTATGGGTACGTAGAACGTACAGAGACAGTAGGAGGGGGTTCTGGTAAGTGCGTCTGCAGGGAGTCCAAGCTATTTCATAGGCACGCATACTACCCGCTCAATAGTGGTTAGAATTAATTGCCCAAAGCTACTGGTCCTTCTAGGCCCCCCTTCTAAGCCTCTTGATGGTACAGTCGCACTAAGAAGCCTATATGGGTTTGTACGAACATGAAAGCAGTCGGTCAGGCATCCATAACAGTGAGCTGTGCATGAGTAAATCAACTGATGTTGGTTTTTCTCTGAGAACAAGGACATGCCTCCGTCTGACTGATTCCAGAATTGCCGCATGTTGTTCGAAAGAATGAAGGATGAAAAAAAAAAGCAACAATAAATGGGCGACAAATAAGTTGTTTTTGAAAAAGCATTGCCTTGCTGTGAGGGGGCTGCTAGACATTGCGGCTGTATACAGTGCTGCTGTAGGATCCGGCAGACCTTTGGCGGCTGTAGAGCGGCAGACATTGCTGGCTGTAGGATCCGGCGAGACATTGCTGCTGTAAAGGAGCTGTCAGACATTGCGGCTGTAATACATTGCTCTGTAGGAGCCAGGGAGACATTGCGGCTTGTAAGGAGCCGGCAACATTGGCTGTAGAGCCGCAGACATTGCGGGCTGTATGAGCCGGCAGACTTGCGTGCTGTATACATTGCCTGCTGTAGGACCGCAGACATTGCGGCTGTAGGAGCCGGCAGACCTGCGGCTGTAGGAGCCGCAGATCATGTGCTGTATGAGCCGGGTCAGACATTGCGGCTGTAGGGAGCCGGCAAGACATTGCGGCTGTAATACATTGCTGCTTGTAGACCGGCAGACATTTCGGCTTGTAGGAGCCGCAGACCATTGCCGGCTGTAGGAGCCGGCAGACATTGCGGCTGTAGGGAACCTGTCAGACATGCAGTCTGTAGGAGCCGGCAGACATTGCGCTGTAGGATGACTAGCAGACATGCTGTGTAGAGCCCAGACAGTTGCGGCTGTATACATTTGCTGCTGTAGGAGCCGTCATGACATTTGTCGGCTGTAGGAGCCGTCAACAATTGCTTGATGTATGAGCCGGCAGACATTGCGGCTGTAGGAGCCTGCAGACATTTCTGGCTGTATACTTGCTGCTGTAGGAACCGGCAAGAACATTGCGGCTGTCTGAGCCGGCAGAACATTGCGGCTGTAGGAACCGGCATACATGCGCTGTAGGAGCCGGCAGACTGCTTCGGTAGGAGCCGGCAGCATGCGGCGTAGGAGCCGGCAACATGCTGCTGTATACGATTGCTGCTGTAGGAGCCGGCAGACATTTGCGGCTGTATACATTGCGCGTTAGGAAACCCGCAGACATTGCGCTGTAGGGAGCCGGCAGACCATGTGTTGCGGGGCGTGGTAGGAGCCGGCAGACCTTCGGCTGTAGGAACCGGCGACATTGCGCTGTAGGGCCGGCAGACATTTGCGCTGTAGGAGCCGCAGACATTGCGGCTGTAGGACGGCAGACATTGCGCTATAGACTTGCTGCTGGAGGAGCCGGCAGTACATTGCGGCTGTAGGATGCCGGCACGGACATTTGCGTCTTTAAGCCGCACAGACATGCGGCTGTAGGAGCCGGCAGACATTTGTCGGCTGTATAAAGGTGCGGCTGTAGGAAACCGCAGACATTGCGCTGTAGGAGCCGGCAGACATTGCGCTGTAGGAACCCTCAGACATTGCGCTGTTAATCCGCAAGACATTGCTGCTGTAGGAGCTGGCAGACATTTCGGCTTTATACATTGTCTGCTGTAGGAGCCGCAGCTTGCGGCTGTAGGACGGCAGACATTGCGGCTGTAGGAGCCGTCAGACATTGGCGGCTTGTAGGAGCCGGCATGACATTGCGCTGTATACATTGCTGGCTGTAGGAGCCGTCATACATTGCGGCTGTAATACATTTGCTGCTGTAGGAACCCGGCAGACATTGCGGCTGTAGGATCCGGCAGACATTGCGGCTGTAGGAGCCGGCAGACATTGCGGCTGTAGGAAACCCGGCAGACATTGCGGCTGTAGGAACCGGCAGACATTGCTGTCTGTAGTGGAGCCAGCAGACATTGCGGCTGAGGAGCCGGCAGACATTGCGGCTGTATAAGATTGCTGCTGTAGGAGCCGGACATGCGGCGTAGGAGCCGGCAGACATTGCTGCTTTAGGGAGTCCGGCAGACATTGCGCTTTAGGAAGCCGGCATACATTGCGGCTTTATACATTGCTGCTCGTAGGAACCGGCGACTTGCGGCTGTAGGAGCCGGCAGACATTGCGGCTGTAGGAAGCTGGCCGACATTGCGGCTGTATACTTGCTGCTGTAGAGCCGGCAGACATTGTGCTGGTAGGAGCCGGCAGACATTGCTGCTGTAGGAGCTAGACATTGCGGCTGTATACATTGCTGCTGTAGGATCCGGCGACATTTGGGGCGGCTGTAGGAGCCGGCAACATTGCTTCTTAGGAGCCGGCATCTTGCGGCTGTAGTGCCGCAGACATTGCGGCTGTATAAAAAACATTGCTGCTGTAGGAGCCGGCAGACATTTCGGCTGTAGGAGCCGGCAGCATTGCTGTCTGTAGGAGCCGGCAGACATTGCGGCTGTAGGAGCCGGCAGACTATTTGCGGCTGTAATCATTGCTGCTGTTAGGGAACCGCAGACATTGCCGTGTAGGAGCCGGGCAGACATTGCGGCTGTGGAGCCGGCAGACATTGCGGCTGTAGAACCGGCAGACATTGCGGCTGTAGAGCCGGCAGACATTGCCGGCTGTAGGAGCCAGCAGACATTGCGGCTGTAGGAGCCGCAACATTGCGGCTGTATACATTGCTGCTGTAGGAGCCGGCAGACATTGCGGCTGTAGGAGCCCGGCATACATTGCGGCGTAGGAGCCGGCAGACATTGCGGCTGTCAGGAGCCGGCAGACATTGCGCTGTAATAACATTGCTTGCTGTAGGAACCGGCAGACATTGCCGGCTGTCGGATTCCCGGCAGAGACATTGCGGCTTAGGAATACCGGCAGACAATGCGGGCGTAGGAGTCCGGCAGACATTGCGTCTGTAGAGTGGCAGACATTGCGGCTGTACTATACATTGCTGCTGTATGAGCCGGCAGACATTTGCGGCTGTAAGGAGCCGGAATACATTCGGCTGTAGAGCCGACAGACATTGCGCTGTAGGACCGGAGCTTGGCGGCTGTATCCAATGCTGCTGTAGGAACCGGCAGACATTGCGGCTGTAGGAGCCGGCAGACATTGCGGCTGTATGACGGCAGACATTGCGCTGTATGAGCCGGCAGGACATTGCTGCTGTAGGAGCTGGCAGACATTGCGGCTGTTACATTGCTGCTGTAGGAGCCGGCAGACATTGCCGGCTGTAGGACCGGCAGTAGACATTGCTGCTGTAGGAGCCGGCAGACATTGCGGCTGTAGGACCGGCAGACATAATTGCGGCTTGTAATCCATTGCTGCTGTAGGAACCGCAGACAATTGCGGCTGTAGGATCCGCAGACATTGCGGCTTAGGAAACCTTCGAGACATTGCGGCTGTGGATCCGGCAGACATTGCGGCTGTAGGAGCTGCAGACAATTGCGGCTGTACTTGCTGCTGTAGGAGCCGCGCAGACAGTGCGGCTGTAGGAGCCGGCAGAAGACATTGCGGCTGTAGGAGGCCGGCAGCATTGCGGCTTAGGAGCCGGCAGACATATGCGGCTGTATACATTGCTGCTGTAGGATCCGGCAGCATTGCGTCTGTATACATTTGCTGCTGTATTAAACCGCAGACATTGCGGCTGTAGAGAGCCGGCAGACATTGTGGCTGTAGGAGCCGGCAGACATTGCCGTAGGAACCGCAGACATTGCCGGCTGTAGGAGCTCTGCAGACATTGCGCTGTAGGAGCCAGCAGACATAATTGCGGCTGTAGAGCCGGCAGACATTGGCGCTGTATACATTGCGGCTGTAAGGAGCCGGCAGACATTGCGGCTGTAGAGCCGGCAAGACAATTGCTTGCTGTAAGGAGTCCCGGCATACCTTGCGCTGTAGGACCCGCAGACTTGCGGCTGTATACATTGTGCTTATGAAACCGGCAGACATTTGCGGCTGTAGTGCCGCAGACATTGTCGGCTGTAGGAACCGCAGACATTGCGCTGTAGTAGCCGGCAGAACATTGCTGGCTGTAGGAGCTGGCAGACATTGCGTGCTGTATACATTGCTGCTGTAGAGCCGCAGACATTGCTGCGTAGAGTCCGCGCAGACATTTGCGTCTGTAGGAGCCGGCAGCCATTGGCGGCTGTAGGCCGGCAGACATTGCGGCTGTATCCCATTGCTGCTGTAGGAGCCCGCAGACATTGCGGGCTGTATCATTGCTGCGTAGGAACCGCAGACATTGCGGCTGTAGAGCCGCAGACATCTGGCTTAGTGATCCGCAGACTTGCGGCTGTAGGAACCGGCAGACATTGCGGCTGTAGGAGCCGGCAGACATTTCGGCTGTAGGAAGTCCAGCGACATTGCTGCTGTAGGAGCCGGCAGACATGCGGCTGTATAACTTGCTGCTGTAGGAGCCGGCGACATGCGGCTGGAGGAGCCCAGCATGCTGCTGTAGGAGCCGGCATACGATTGCGGCTGTAGGAGCCGCAGACATTGCGGCTGATACTTTGCTGCTGTAGGAAACCGGCAGACATTGGCGGCTGTCGGAGCCGGCAACATTGCGGCTGTATGAGCTGGCAGCATGCGCGTATACATTGCTGTTGTAGGAGCCTTCAGACATTGCTGCTGTAGAGCCGGCAGACAATTTGTTTGCTGCGTAGGAGCTGGCAGACATTGCGGCTGTATACATTGCTGCTGTAGACCGGCAGACATTGCGTCTGTAAGGACCGGCAGACATTGCGGTCTGTAGGAGGCCGGCAGACATTGCGGCTGGGAGCCGCAGACATTGCGGTCTGTATACCATTGCTGCGTAGGATCCGGCCCGACATTGCTGCTGTAGAGGCCGGGCAGCATTGCTGCTTGTAGGAGCCGGCAGACATTGCGGCTGTAGAGCCGTCAGACATTGTCGGCTGTATAACATTGCTGCTGTAGGAACCGCAGACATTGCGCTGTAGGAGCCGGCGACATTGCGCTTTTTAGGAGCCGTCAACATTGCGCTGTGGAACCGGCAGACATTGCGCTGTAGGAGCCGGCAAGACTTGATTGCGGCTGTAGAGCCAGCCTACATTGCGGCTGTAGGAGCCGCAGACATTGGCGGCTGTATACCTTGCTGCTGTAGGAGCCGGCCGTACATTGCGGCTGTAGGAGCCGGCAGACATTGCTGCTGTAGGGCCGGCAGACATTGCGGCTGTAGGAGCGGCAGAATTGCGCGGTATACATTGCTGCTTAGGAACCGGCAGACATTGCGGCTGTAGGAGCCGCATACATTGCGGCTGTAGGAACCATCATACTTGCTGCTGTGGAGCCGCAGAACATGGCGGCTGTAGGATCGGGCAGACATTGCGGCTGTATACATTGCTGCTGTAGGAGCCGGCAGACCTTGCGGCTGTAGGAGCCGGCAGACAATTGCGGCTGTAGGAGCCGCAGAACATTGCGGCGGGTAGTAGCCGGCAAGACATTGCGGCTGTATACATTACTGCTGTATGAACCGGCAGACTTGCGGCTGTGGAGCCTGCTGACATTGCGGCTGTAAGGAACCGGCAGACATTGCGGCTGTAGTAGCCGGCAGCATTGCTGGGCTGTGGAGCTGCAGACTTGCGGCTGTATACATTTGGCTGCTGTATGACCGGCAGACAATTGCGGCTGAGGAGCCGTCCCCGCAGACCTTGCGCTGTAGTATCCGGCAGACATTGCGCTGTAGGAGCCGCATACTTGCGGCTGTATACATTGCTTGCTGTAGGAGCCGGCAGAACTTGCGGCTGTTACATTCTGCTGTAGTAACGGCGGCAGCATTGCGGCTGTAGGATCCGGCCAGCACATTGCGGCTGTGAGGAGCCGGCAGCCATGTGCGGCTGTAGACCGGCAGACAATTGCGGCTGTATGGCAGCCGGGCAGACATTGCGGCGTAGGAGCCGCAGACATTGCGTCTTGTAGATCGGCAGACATGTGCGGCTGGTATAGATTGCTTGCTGTAGGAGCCGGCAACATTGCGCTGTAGGAGCCGGCAGACAGTGCTTCTGTAGGAGCCGGCAGACTTGCTGCTGTTAGGATCCGTCAGACATTGCGGCTTATACATTGCCTGCTGTAGGGAGCAAAGAGGAACCTGACGAATCTTATTCGAAACTTTTGTTCCTGCCGAGCTCCTTGAGGAGAGGGACCCAGCACACTCAGGACATCCGGATTGGCAGATCCCTCTTCCAGTTCCCACTGCCGGACCGCGCCATGGGGAACAAGCACGGCTAGGAGAACCCGTGCAGGAGTGTACCGCGGCTGGAACTGGCCATGTTATTTACTTCAAGGTGTGAGTTGCTAGTCGCTTGTGTTTACTTTAGTCATTTTTATGTTCATGTTGTGTCTTATTTTTGCTTGATTTCATTGTCCATAGATTGTTTCTATACATTTTTATGGTTCACCCATGTTTGCATTTCAATATGCTTATGTCTCCACTGTAACCCATTAAAACTTTCTTTATTGTTGTTACCCCTTCGTGGCCATACACCCTTTTGAGGTCATCTGGGAAACGGTGGAGAGGAGACATCAACACACTACAAAAGCCCATCGTGGGATAATTCTGGCTGAGACAACGCCAGACACAGATCCATACAGGATCATCATCACCCTCTTGAGTACAAAGGACTCGACCCTCAGGCCTTGTGAGTTTTTAATGTATAATTGAGATGCCAGCTATGAGTCTGTTACTAAATCCCCTACTACAGTCAGGAGCCGTTGAGGGAGAGACACCACGACAAGTCCGTGTGAGTCCTGAATCCATAATTGTATGTATTCTTGATTAGTTAAAGTGGAAACCAATTATCAACCCCTCCAGCATTAGTCCTCCTCCTTGCTCCCACCCCCTGCCTTTACCCCCTCTCATCCCCACCCACCCGCCCCCCCCTCTTCCCCTATCCCCCCCATGTGTATCTATTACACTGAGATTTTAATTCTTTTTTATTTATATCCAATCCTTTTATTTCTTCGGTTGCCACTCGACGCTCGGAGGCCTGTGAGTTTGCGCTGACTATCTTCACACTACGCTGAGGACCGGCGAGACATTGACCGGCTGTAGGATCCCGCAATGACTGCGGCTGTAGAGCCGCAGAGCATTGCGGCTGTATACATTTGCTGCTGTATACGCGGCATACATGTGCGGTGTAGGCGCCCGGCAGGCATTGCTGCTGTAGGAAGCCGGGCAGACATTGCTGCTTTTAGGAGCGCAGACATTGCGGCCTGTATACATTGCTTCTGTAGGGAACCGGTCAGACAATTGCGCTGTAGGAGCCGCAGAGCATTGCTGCTTGTATGGCCGGCATGCATGGCTGCTGTATAGCCGGCAGAAATTGCGGCTTTAGGAACCGGCAGACATTGCGGCTGTAGGAGCCGGCAGACATTTCGGCTGTAGGAAGCTGCATGACATTTGCGGCTGATACATGCTGCTTGTAGAGCCGGAGCCATTGCGGCTGTAGGAGCGGCAGACATTGCGGCTGAGAGCCGGCAGATCATTGCGCTGTATCATCGCTGCGTGATGATGCCGGCAGCATTGCGGCTGTATACATTTCCTGCTGTAGGAACCGGCAGACATTGCGCTGTAGGACTCCGGCAGATACCTTGCCATGCTGTAGAGAGGCCGCATACATTGCGGCTGTAGGTTCCGGCAGACATTGGCGGCTGTCATACATTGCGGCTTGTAGGAACCAGAGGCCCCAGAACATTGCGCTGGTAGGAGCCGGCATACATTGCGGCTGTAGGAACGCGGCGACATTGCGGCTGGAGGGAGCCGGCAGACATTGCTGCTGTAGGAGCTGGCTGGCAAGACATTGCGTGCTGTATCATTGCTGCTGTAGGAGCCGGAGACATTGCGCTGTAGGAGCCGGCAGTACCAATGCGGCTGGTAGGAGCACAACAGGCAGACGTTGCTGGCTGTAGGAGCCGGCAGACATTGGCTGCTGTATTCCATTTGCTTGCTGTAGGAGCCCGGCATACATTGGCGTGCCTGGTATAACATTTGCTGCTGGAGGAACCGGCAGACCTTGCGGCTGTAGAGCCGGGCAGACATTGCGGCTGTAGATCCGGCAGACATGCGGCTGTTAATGAACCGGCAGACCTTGCGGCTGTATTAGCCGGCAGACATTGCGGCTGTAGGAGTCCGCAGACATGCGGCTGTTAGGACCGCAGACATTGCAGGCTGTATACATTGCTGCTGTAGGAGCCCCGGCAGCATTGCGGCTGTAGTCTGCAGACACTGCTGCTGAGGAATCCGGCAGACATTGCCGGCGTAGGAGCTGCAAGCATTGCGGCTTAATACATTGCTGCTTGTAGGAGCCCGGCAGACATTGCGGCCTGTAGATCCGGCAACATTGCTGCTGTAGTAGCCGCAGACATTGCTGGCTGTAGGCGCCGGCCGACAGACCTTGCTGCTGTAGGAGCCAGCAGCCATGCGGCTGTATGGCCGGAAGTACATTGCGGCTGTATCATTGCTGCTGTAGGAGCCGCAGACATTTGCTGCTGTAGGAGCTCGGCAAACATTGCTGCGTAGAGCCGTCGATACATTCGGCTGTAGGAGCGCCGGCAGACATTGCGGCTGTATCTTGCTGCTGTAGGAACCGGCGACAATTGCCGGCTGTATGGAGCCCGGCCGACATTGCGGCTGTATGAGCTGGCAGACCTGCGGCTGTATACATTCTGCTGTAAGGAGCCGGCAGACATTGCTGCTGGTAGGAAGCCCGGCAACCATTGCTGCTGTAGGAGCGGGGCGAGACAAATTGCGGCTGTATACATTGCTGCGAGGGAGCCGGCATACATTTCGGCTTTAGGAGCCGTTCAGACATTCGGCTGTATACATTGCTGCTGTAGGAGCCCGGTGCAACATTGCGGCTGTAGGAGCCGGCAGACAATTTGCTGCTCTGTAGGACCGGCAGACATTTGCGGCTGTAGGGAGCGGCAGACATTGCGGCTGTATAAATTGCTTGCGTAGAACCGTCGACATTGCGGCTGTAGGAAGCCATGCAGACCTTGCGCTGTAGGATCCGGCAAGCTTGCAGCTTGTAGAACCGGCAAACAGTGGCGGCTGTAGGAGCCTGGCAGACATTGCGGCTGTAGGTAGCCAGCAGACATTGCGGCTGTAGGAGCCTGCAGACCCTTGGTGCGGCTGATTACATTGCTTGGCTGTAGGAGCTCCCGGCAGACTTGCGCTGTAGGAGCCTTGGCAGACATCTGCTGTCGTACCGGCAAGACATGCGGCTCTGTAGGAGCCGGCAGACATTGCGCTGTATACAATTGCTGCTGGTAGGAACCGGCAGACATTGCGATCTGTAGGAGCTGCCGACTTGCGGCTGTAGGAACCGGCAGACATTGCGGCTGTAGGAGCCGGCAGACATTGCGGCTGTAATAATTTCTGCTGTAGAGCCGGCTACCTTGCGCTGTAGGAGCCGGCGACATTGCTGCTCGTACTGAAACCGGCGACATTTGCGGCTAGTAGGAGCCGGCAGTACATTGGCGGTGTATGATCTGGCAGACATTTGCGGCTGTATAGCTTGCTGGCTGTAGGAGCCAGCAGAACATTGCGGCTGTAGGACCGGCAGACATTGCGGCTTAGGAGCGCAGACATGCGGCTGTAGTGAGCCGGCGACATTGCGGCTGTATACTTGCTCTGCTGTAAGGGAGCCGTCAAGACATGCGGCTGTATACCTTGCTGCTGTATGAACCTGCAGACATTGCGCTGTAGGAGCCGGCAGACATTGCGGCTGTGGAGCGCAGACATTGGCGGCTGTAGAACCGGGCAAGACATTGCGGCTGTAGGATCCGGCGACCTTTGTCGGTCTGTAGAGCCCAAGGACATTGGCGGCTGGTAGGAGCCGGCGACATTGCGGCTTATACATTGCTGCTGTATGGAGCCGGCAGACATTGCGGCTGTATGAGCCGGGCATACATTGCTGCTGTAGGAGTCCGGCAGACATTGCGGTCTGTAGGAGCTGCAAGACTTGCGGCTGTATACATTGCTGCTGTATGAACACACACACACACACACACACACACACACACACACACACACACACATATATACACACACACACACACACACACACACACACACACACACACACACACACACACACACACACACACACACACACACACACACACACACACACACACACACACACACACACACACACACACACACACACACACACACACACACACTGTGACACACACTGTGACACACGCTGTGACACACGCTGTGACACACGCTGTGACACACGCTGACACACACACTGACCTCTGATTCTTGGTTGTTGTTATGGGGGCGGGCTGTCACCGGGCGGGGTTATGAGGCTTCTCCTGATTGGCTCTGGCGCTGCGCCGGCCGCCCGCTCATTGGCTGTTTCCCCTGTCACGCCTCCCAGCATGCACCGCGGTCACACCACGGAAACAAGATGGCAGCGCCCGTGAGGGGGAGAAGCAGCTTTACGAGGAGAGGGGGCGGGAAGCTCACCGCCATCCCGGGGAGCCGGCCGTCCGCGCGCCACGGGCAGCTGCTGCTCTCCTGCGGGGTGCCCGCCCTGGATCATGTCCTAGGTGTGTGTGACACGTGGATCCCGGGCCGCGTGTGTCAGGGGGATACTGTGAGAGTGGGATTGTGACACGGGGGCGGAGGAGCGTGGCGCCCGAGCCACGTGTGTCGGGGGATAATGTTAGAGTGGACACGGCACTCATGCTGTTACATGGTGGCTGAATCCATGAGGTATCACCCGTCCTCTCTCCCACAAATAAGTGACATTGGGATTTCTGGCTCCAATGTTAATGTCTGTGCCAGGGAGAGGCGTATGTGTCGGTGCCAGGGAGAGGCGTATGTGTCGGTGCGAGGGAGAGGTGTGTGTGTCGGTGCCAGGGAGAGGTGTGCGTGTCGGGGGCCCGGCAGAGGTATGTGTGTCTGTGCCAGGGAGAGGCGTGTGTGTCTGTGCCAGGGAGAGGCGTATGTGTCGGGGGCCCGGGAGAGGTGTGTGTGTCGGTGCTGGGGAGAGGTGTGCGTGTCGGGTGCCCGGGAGAGGTGTGTGTGTCGGTGCCGGGGAGAGTTGTGCGTGTCTATGGCAGGGAGAGCTGTGTGTGTCGGTGCCGGGGAGAGGTGTGTGTGTCGGTGCCGAGGAGAGGTGTCGGGGCTGGGGAGAGGTGTACATGTCGGGTACAGGTGTACGTGTCGGGGACAGGTGTACGTATCGGTGCCGCGGGAGAGGTGTGCGTGTCGGGGAGAGGTGTCGGGGCTGGGAGAGGTGTACGTTTCGAGGAGATGTGTACATGTCGGGGAGAGGCGTACGTATCGGTGCCGCGGTAGAGGTGTGCGTGTCGAGGAGAGGTGTACGTGTTGGGGCTGGGGAGAGGTGTACGTGTCGGGCCGTGGAGAGGTGTGCGTGTCGGGCCCGGGGAGAGGTGTACGTGTCGGGCCGTGGAGAGGTGTGCGTGTCGGGGCCAGGGAGAGGTGTCGGGGCCGGGGAGAGGTGTACGTGTCGGGGAGAGGTGTATGGGCCAGGGAGAGGCGGGCGTGCGTGTTGGGCCCGGGGAAAGGTGTGCGTGTCGGTGCCGGGGAGAAGTGTGCGTGTCGGGGCCGGGGAGAGGTGTGCGTGTCGGGGGCCGGTAGAGGTTTTGGCGGTGCGGGGTCCCGGTGTAAGAGTGTGCGTGTCCGGGTCCCGGGGAGAGGTGTGCGTGTCCGGGGGCCCCGGGGGAGAGGTGTGCGTGTCGGGGCCGGGGAGAGGTGTGCGTGTCGGGGGCCGGGGAGAGGTGTGCGTGTCGGGGGCCGGGGAGAGGTGTGCGTGTCGGGGGCCGGGGAGAGGTGTGCGTGTCGGTGCCGGGGACAGGCGTCCGTGTCGGGGACAGGCGTCCGTGTTGGGGACAGGCGTACGTGTCGGTGCCGGGGAGAGGTCTACATTCTTGCACAGTACAGAATATGTCCCTGGAATGCATTAATGTTACACACTTAACCAAAAATAAAAAACCTCCCGGTATTTCCTTAGACTTTCATTGTCTCTCCACAGCCCCAAATTCTCACTTAATGTGAAGCTTTCAACTCTAATTATTAACCCCATCACTACCTGTTATTGTCAAATGTGACAGGCAGCCATCTCGAAAATGTTCAAACCAAAGCATGGGGTGAAATACATCATGTAAGCATATATTCGACGGTCCCTTAAAATTGTGTATTTTGCCATAAGATGATATTTTACAAATGTAAGTGATTTGAGTACTTTTTACATTTTATTTTTTAGTGCAGGATTGATATTAACCCCTTGTATAGTTTGACTGGTACCAACTTATTTCCAGTCTTTGGGAAGAGAAAATGGCCCATGTATTCCCTGACACTTTTTTTGTTACTCATAGTTATGGTTAGAAAATATACACCTTTGCATGAAAACTGCCAGATTTATTGTTGTGGCACTGTATTTTATTGTCTTGTTTTAAAATATTGAAAGAAACTGAACTGTACTGAAATGTGTAAATATATACTTATCTGGGTGCATCAGAACAGCATAAATAGATATTGGTAAACATCAGTCACAGGTTGGTTAAACAATCAACGTTTCGGTTCAATATCGAACCTTTGTCAACGGAAATAGCATATGAAGGAAATGTTTTTATTTTCCCACAGTGGGTGTAATTCAAAGCCAATTCCGCGAAATATTGTAAACGGGAATCCACTGCTAGGTTTTTAAGCAACCAAAAACACCGGAAGTGAAATATAAAAGGATAAAGCGAAAATCCAAGTATTGAAAACCTACAGATGGGTTAATTGTGTATGTAAAAATAGTGAAAAAATATAAATGTGCAAAACAGAAATAGGCTAACTAAACAGACAATGAATATTGTGAAGAACAAATACATTGAGTAGTGGGTGTCACTGTATGCTGGGCGATAATGGTGAAAGGCAGGGTTGCAGACCTGTCTAATGTAGGGGAGCGCAAACTTTTCCAGCTACGCCCCCCTGTCTTCCCTGCCTTGGTGCTGGCGCCCCCTCCCTACCTTAGAGCTGCGTCAAATGACGCTTCGGGTAACGTGGCGCCAAGTGACCCGCAGCGTCATTTGAATGCCTCGGGGAAGAGCATGGGGCCTCTGCAACAGCCTGCGCCCCCCCCCCCCAGCAAAATTTCCGGCCCCCCTGTGGAACGCGCACCCCAGTTTGCGCGTCCCTGGTCTAAGACATCCTAATGAGCAAACTGTAATATTTCCGTGTGTGTATGTGTGTGTATATATATATATATTTTTGTGTGTGTGTGTGTGTATCTATATATATATATATATATATATATATATATATATATATATATACACACACGTACGTCCGGAAATAATTGGACACTGATACAAGTTTTGTTATTTCGGCTGTTTACCAAAATAAATTCAAGTTACAGTTAAATAATGAATATGGGCTTAAAGGGAAGTCTATCAGCTTTAATTTGAGGGTATTCACATCCAAATTGGAGGAAGGGTTTAGGAATTACATCTCTTTAATAGGTACTCCCCTCTTTTTCAAGGGACCAAAAGTAATTGGACAATTGACTCAAAAACAGTTTCATGGACAGGTGTGGGCTATTCCTTCGTTATTTCATCATCAATTAAGCATCAATTAAAAGGTCTGGAGTTGATTCCAGGTGTGGCGTTCACATTTGAAAGCTGTTGCTGTGAACCCACAACATGCGGTCAAAGGAGCTCTCAATGCAAGTTAAACAGGGCATCCTTAGGCTGCAAAAAAAAAAAAAAAAATCAGAGAGATGATAGGAACATTAGGAGTGGCCAAAACAATAGTTTGGTAAATTCTGAGAAAAAAAGAATGCACTGGTGAGCTCTGCAACCCAAAAAGGCCTGGACGTCCACGGAAGACAACAGTGGTGGATGATCGTAGGATCCTTTCCATGGTAAAGATAAACCTCTCCACAACATCCAGCCAAGTGAAGAACACTCTCCAGGAGGTAGGCATATCATTATCCAAGTCTACCATAAAGAGAAGATTTTACGAGAGCAAATACAGAGGGTTCACCACAATGTGCAAACCATTCATAAGCCTCAAGAATAGAAAGGCCAGATTAGACTTTGCCAAACAATATCTAAAAAAGCCAGCCCAGTTCTGGTACAGCATTCTTTGGACAGATGAAACTAAGATCAACCTGTACCAGAATGATGGGAAGAAAAAAGTATGGAGAAAGCTTGGAACGGCTCATGATCTGAAGCATACCACATCATCTGTAAAACATAGTGGAGGCAGTGTTATGGCATGGACATGCATGGCTTACAATGGCACTGGGTCACTAGTGTTTATTGATGATGTGACAGAAGCAGCTGGATGAATTCTGAAGTGTATAGGGATATATTGTCTGCTCAGATTCAGCCAAATTCAGCGAAGTTGATTGGACAATGACCCAAAACATACTGCGAAAGCGACCCAGGAGTTTTTAAGGCAAAGAAGTGGAATATTCTGCAATGGCCGAGTCAATCACCTGATCTCAACCCGATCGAGCATGCATTTCACTTGCTGAAGACAAAACTTAAGGCAGAAAGACCCACGAACAAACAACAACTGACGACAGCAGCAGTAAAGGCCTGGCAATGCATCACATAGGAGGAAACCCAGCGTTTGGTGATGTCCATGCGTTCCAGACTTCAAGCAGTAATTGCCTGCAAAGGATTCTCGACAAAGTATTAAAATATTAAAAATGAACATTTTATTTATGATTGTGTTCATTTGTCCAATTACATTTGAGCCCCTGAAATAAAGGGTCTGTGTATGAAAATTGTTGTAATTCCTAAATGTTTCATACGATATTTTTTTTCAACCCCTTGAATTAAAGCTGAACGTCTGCACTTCTACTGCATCTCGGTTGTTTCATTTCAAATTCATTGTGGTGGTGTACAGAGCCAAAGTTATGAAAATTGTGTCAGTGTCCAATTATGTCTGGACCTGTGTGTGTGTGTGTGTGTGTGTGTTATATATATATATATATATATATATACTGTGCAGTATTGCAGCCAGCGGGAATAAAATGCTTCAATCCCTGCCTGGAAAATACCTCAATGCACTCGGGCAGAAAACAGTCACAAACCTCAATACACCCGGGTATACCCGAATTCGTGGGACTAGCCGAGCTCGAATAAAGTGTGTCGCCAGTGTCATAAACTCACAGGTACAATAAAATAGAATACTTTATGTGCATGGGAGAAAGGCAAAGAATACTGTATACACAAAAAAACAATAAGAAGGGCATGCCCCCTATTAAACTCTGTTCACGTCTCTTGATACAATCAATGCTCTGGTTGTTATACCATGTTGAAGTGTTCAGCAATGACCCTTTACAACACTCAGAGGCAGCTATAGCACTAGAAATATTCATTGATACACTAATGTTATCTGTTTAGAACTTTCATGAAGGACAAATGCTAACCATATGGAGTTTGAAATCTTACTATTAAAGACATTTTTGGACCAAGAACTATCTACAATTTTTCAAAGCAACATATTTAATTAGTTAACTTTTAGGCAGCAGATGTTATTGATATTTTGGGCATGCTAATTTCAGACACACATAAATCAATATAAATCTGTCTAGCTATTGTACCTGACCTGCCATTCACCAACCAACCACACATACTGTATATAACTGTTAACTGATACATTTCCATTCTGTCTACAACATCAGCCTAAAATGTTGCCTAAGAGACCATACTTCAGTGGGTAAGCATTCAATTAAATATTTTTCACAAACCCAGTGTTTAATATATTGATTTTTAATTGACTACATGTCACCAAAACATTCTCAAAACTCTGTTGTTACATTGTATTCTCTTCTTGATCTTCATTATTACAAGAAAAAAATTTGGTTAGCTTTAATTGCAATTTTGTAATGAGCAGTAAATGCGGGAAACTTCATTATGAAAGGGCACTCTAAAAGTTAAGTATTTTTGTAATTTACAATCTATGTAGAATAAATAATAAATATAATAATGTCCTTTTTGTCCAATTTGAAGTCCGGCGTAGAACAGGACAAGGTAAAAGAAAGACAGGACAAGACTACAGTAGTTAGAAGGAGGAGAAGGTTTACAAAGACCATTCAAATGATCAAGTATGTTATATTGTAGACGCATGCAGCATCGAGGATACTGTTTCAAAAGACAGGACAAGACTACTAATTTGAGATTGATTGGAGACTATTTCAGTATAGTGATTAGGGAGACAGGTCATATGACAATATTGACAATATGGATGGAAACCCAACTGCAACTGGTTGACTGATTATATATATGTTTGCAATATATATGTATATCAGTGTATACAATATGTGTGTATATATCTATATCTATATCTATATATATATATATATATAAAATCTTAAAGCCACATTAGAACCAAACTCATAAACTATTTATTATTAGAACAAAATCAGATAAGTATACCCAGTGTTTGAAGTGAGGAGGGATGCCTACCCACACTCGGGGGCCATCCCGCTGCCTTTTAGCGTACCTTAAACCTTCCGGGTACTTTTACATTTGTTTGATGCGGCAAACGGCCTACAAATGGGGCATATCCTACAGTCCAACCATGCGTGCACTGACCGTTCCCATCCTAATGAGAAGGAAGCGGTCAAGAATATCGGCTTCATGATTGACAAATCTATCACTATTGGATTTCCCAGCTTTACGCACAGGAAGAGTGGTTTTGTGGCAGGTGGGGATTAAATCAGTGCCTGTGGTTAAAGCAGCAATAATACTTTTCAACTTTTTTCCTTAGGCCAAGCTCATGGTTGTGGCGTGGGTGTGTGCGCCCTCCTCCAGCCCCAGCGATGTGTGTGCTAGCTGCAGGAGATTTGGGGGGGGGGGGGTGGCGAACGCGTCATGGAGCTGGTTCGCCCTCATTGGCTGAACCAGCTCACGTGACACTGATGTCATGCGACTGCAGCGCAAACTTTCAAATTGAGGTATCGGCAAAATGTAGCAGCGCCGCAGGCACTTGAGGCACTACCGTAGACAGTCAGGCAAGAGTCCCGGAAGTGCGCGCGTAGCGCCACCGTGAGCTCGCCCTTATAGTTATATCTAAAGCACGTGACAATGTATACATCTACATTCTTACCCAAGCTGGCAATCGTTTGGTGTTCCTGTTATAAATCTGTCAAAAGCCTGATTGTGTGCCTAACATAATGTATGCTTCAGGCTGAGTCCATGGTGACTCAGCCCGTGCGGAGGCGCACTGAAGCTGAGGGAAAGCGGGTGCTTTCCCTGGCCTTGGTTAGCGCGCCGTCGGGGGGCGGGCCAGTGACGTCACGAAGCTGGTTCGCCCTCATTGGGCGAACCGCTCACGTGACTGGCCCTGCGCTCCCGTGAGCGCGCGAATCTAAAATTTTCCTAAGACCTACGCTTCCGCACGCTTGCGGAAGCCCCTGCTAAAGCCGGTCTCATTGCGGCTGCAGGGGCTCACTGGTAAGTGAGAGCGCGCCTCAGCACAGGGCGCTGACCATGCCCGAGACCTCAGTCATTGTAACTCGGCAGCTACAATGTATCCTTTTATTACTAAGGTAACTATTGTTACAGTTCATTGCTCAAACTGCTGGGAACATTTGCAACAAAATATCCCAAACTGAAAAGTGTTGCAAAGATCTTGCACTGCTTGGGAGGTGGGTTAAAACCTGCTATAGAAATCAAAGGATGCTTTAAAACGCATTAAAAAAAAAAAAAAAACACTGTTTGCTAACACTACAGAACTGACTTATTTTAAATGAAAAAACATAAGATTTCACGTTTTGCTGCTTTAAACCATCCTACTTATTTCTCTCAGTTCAAGCACTGAGTATTCCTATGTAGCAACACATTTTACCTCAATGTTTAACAAGAAGCCAATATGTACAAAAATATAAAAAAATTCATAACTATTGTAGTAAATTAAATAATGTGTCAAATTAATAACCACCTTTTATAGATGTTAGAATAACAGTTTGAAACATAATGCGTATAGTGTGCTTATAATAAACTACGACACATTACAACAATAACTATTGAGAAACAAGGGACTTTAGCAAAGTTGGGTATACAACATTTAATATACCTAACTTTGCCGATTTGCCTGCCACTTTTCTAATCTCTAAGATTTGTATTCATTTGGTACATTATTTAATTTACTAGGCCTAGTTGTGAAATTGATCCATTGAACCAGTAGCTTTTTTTAAAGATAGTGGTCTTGTGGTAAAGTGTGTTGCTACTGGACATAGGTATTCTTATTTGTAGTTCATGATTTTGGTTCTAATTTGTCTTAACTATAGTGTGTGTGTGTGTGTGTGTGTGTGTGTGTGTATACACTCACATTCACATGTCTCAGACAGGTCTGCAACCCTGCCTTTCAACTATTATCACCTAGCATACAGTGCTCCCACTACAGCAAAGGATTCTGGGAAATAGCATGCAAATGAGCGCACTGTGTCACCTTTTGCCTGGAATATCCATTCACATGGAGCCCATATAAGCAAATATATATATATATATTATATATACACACACTCCTAGTGAATGTATTTGTTCTTCATGATATTTATTGTCTATTATGTTAGTTAACTAATTATTTACTTTTCTGTTGTATGTTTGTTTAGTTAGCCTATTTCTGGTTTGCAAATTAATATTTCACGTATTTTGTATACAGAAACGTTGAGGTAGTAAAGACACATTTATTGTACCATTGTGGTATTATTATTTCTTTACCCTTCTACATAGTACAGTTTAGTACGTTAGCAGTTGCACCCGTTCCAGTCTTTTGTATTATTACTGTTTAGTGTGCCCTGACTCCTTTACTATATGTATATGTGTGTATGTGTATATACAGTATATATTTATCTATATCTCCCATGCTTCTGTAGACTAATCTTGGT
Organism: Ascaphus truei; assembly: GCA_036426205.1. Taxonomy (NCBI): domain Eukaryota; kingdom Metazoa; phylum Chordata; class Amphibia; order Anura; family Ascaphidae; genus Ascaphus; species Ascaphus truei. Next base: position 40,533 of record WSYH01004230.1, read on the forward strand.
AATGATTATATCTGTATATATCTTTTAATATTTTCATCTTTTTACGTATTTCTCTGTTCCTTTCCAGGTGGAGGGTTAGCCATTGGAACGCTTCTTCTGATTGGTCAGTATTAACAGTATGCGTCACAAACATTTTTTTTAAAGGCGTTTTCTCAACCACTCGCCCATAAACGAGCATATACGTTCTGCACTTTTCTGTACCATTCCCTCAAAGTATCTCTGGCCTGATCCTGAGAGATGTCATTCAGTGCGTGGCATTATGTATGTTTCCATGGAATGGGTTGTTTGCAAATATTTTTCTGCTGCTATTTAGATCACTTTATTCCTTAGTGGCTTTTTAAATTGGGACTTGCTCAAAATCTCAATATAGAAAAAGCATTGTACCATTGCTTCATATTGCACTATATTCAATTTTAATGAACCTCTGCTGACCGTAAGCGTACTCTGTCTGCGTCGTGCTGTCACATTTCTAGTTTAGTGTTATTCTAGTTTATAACTATATTTTATTTGTTTTAAATGATTTACAACTTCGGACATTGGTGCATTTTAGTTTACTCGGTCCAAAGAATGCGTCATGTGAGATTTACAAAACTGTGTATTTCTGTTATAGACATACTTGAAATCCTAAAATATATTTTTGGGTTGTGACAAGTCTTTTATCAATTGTTAAATTGCAATGACGTTGTCATAGTTCAAACATGTGCTGATTCACACTACTGGGCTTGGTGGACAATTGTCTGACAAGGTATTGACAACTAGTAATGTCCTAGTGGCAACACGGCTCATTTTAAAATGACGTACACTATATGTAATTAGCTTGTTATTAATGTACAGCTCTACAAGTACAGTATACACTTGCTTATTTTTATCCTAATCGCATATTCTTTTGCAGAATTCTTCAGATAGGTTTGAGCCCACAACTAGTCGATCCAAAATATAAATTTTTGTGCAAATTACCTGTATGTTAACTTTTTCATTCCATTCATCATGGATTCATCCAGTTAAGTATCTTGTCCCATAACTGCCATCGTCTGCAAATTCACCCAGAAACTTCCAGTATTGGAGACAGGATACAGAGTTAGGACCACCTAGTCAGACGTTTGGCGTTCTGCTACTGCTCTGTTAGAAAGAGCTATCTCCATCCTGAGAGAGGAGTATTTATAAAAGTGTCATTAATATTACTAGAAGTGATTTTCATCATTGATTTTCTCTTAACAAGCTCTCTAGAGTTTCATTGTCATCTCAATCTTCCTATTCTTTCCTTTTTTATTATATTTCTTTAGTGGGTCATTTTAAAGGTTGGGTACAAGAGCTGGAAACCCAAGACTAGCAGGTCCTGTCTTAATCATTTGGAGTCAGGTGGTTACCCTACATGTATCCACTTCAGAAGCGAATTAAAGTTGGGCACATTAAATGATGTCATTGAATGGAAGGAACTAGCAAAATGTGGAATGTAGGGGCAATGGTAACATCCAGTTTCAAGGGTAATTCCATGCTTAAAATGTGCAGAAATATTCAATAAATCGTCCCTTTAAATATTCTCTTCATGTGTCTGAAATAAAGCGTTTGCAGAAATATATATGCTTGCATGAATAAGTGATTTATTTCCTGGTGATTTGCTGATGCTGCAGTTGATTTGCTAACCTCACACTTGTAACATATGATCCATTTTTGCATTTAAAATGTTTATGTGTAAAAAATGCAAAAACATACATTATATGTTCACGGCCTTTCGTTTAAAAACACATCCCAAGCATCAATATTATTTTCTAACTCCACACTGCTCGCTCCTGATTTCAGTTATTGCTTCTGCTTCCAAGACATTGAGCATTAAAAGCATTTTGGAAATTAACACTAAATGAGCTAAACATGTCTTTATTATTAAAAGGCCTTCAAACGATCTTCTGAAACGGTTCTAAACTGTAATGACATTTGTTTTTATGACTTCTTGTTTCATCGAAGTGACGTGGCATATGGGTCATTTAATCAAGATTACAAACTGAACTCCGTCCAAAACGTTGCTTTTGCAGGAAGATGCACTTATAGTAGCACCGTCCGTGCTGCAGGGCACATTTCTTGCTCTGATGGCGGTTTAGCGGTGGAAGAACAGCACCTTATTTTTCAACTTTATGTCTTAAACATGTTTTTTATGTAATCCTAAACCCTTTGGTGCTAAATGAAAGAAACGCATTGCTTTGTTTTTCTATTTGTGATTAGGATTGGGACACTTCAGTGGACATACGTCTTTATAATTCAGTGTGTTGGAAACTAATCATATTCTTCAACACAGGTTATAGCAACGGTGACATTTATATTATTTGAGATGGTACAAATGAAAGAAGGACCACTTGGCTGATATTTTTGCTCTTCTGATGTTTCAACATGTAGCTTTGTTATTGTAATTAGATTTATAACTGTGATCATGTTAAATATTATGGGGAAACAAATGAGTGAAGTCATGTCATGAGATGAGCCCAGATAAACTGGCATATGCTGTAGAATTAGGGTTGTCAGTTGTAAAGTGCTTTGGGAATTCTTACAGCATTATACACCGCGTACTGTACAAGGAGGGATTCTCCTTATAATGCTCTTAAACAAGAATAAATTGCATTACTCTAAGATTAACTCCTTTTACAAATTAAATGCTCATCTTCATTATTTGACACACATTATCCTGGTTAATTTAACCACGTAATAGTAGATTCTGAGTATTAAACTGTTTATTTTAATTGTTATGGGTCTCTGGAGATGCAGTAATACGGTAGGTTAGTGAATGATTATGGAAAACAGTCATGAACGTATATTTCCTCCTGTTTTTCAAGTCTTTGTAATAGTGCTTGATTTGGCAGTACTCTGAAATAAGGTTTCCAAGCCGGCTGTAATTGGCATTGTTATGGCAACTGCATATATCCTACATGTATACACAAAGTGTCATGTTTAGAAAGGTATTGTCGTTATAAGGATCACCTTAATAAGAGCACCCATTATTTTATATGTTAATTTTAAAATGTTTAACAGGTTGGACACTTAGCAAATCTGTATGGCCTAGGTCAGGAACGCTCAACTGCAGACGTCCTCAAGACCCCCCCATCTCCCCCCCCCCCCCCCATATCCCAGGTTTTAAGGAAACCCCAGCTTCAGCACAGGTGGCTCAATCAATCCCAGCTTCAGCACAAGTGGCTCAGTCTTCGACTGCGCCACTGATTGAGCCACCTGTGCTGGAGCTGGGCTATCCTTAAAACCTGACCTGGTGGGGATTGGGGGGGGCGGTGGGGAGTTGAGCGCCCCCTGGCTTCGGTCGCTCATCTCCATTCAGGGTTTGTGAGGTTATTCTGTAGAAGGGAGACAAGTATTTGTTTTTGTTTTTTTTCAGCAGTTAAGATCAGGTGAAAGAAATGTTACAACATGCGTGACAGGCCTACACTTGTTCAAACCAAACCATGAAAACGGCTTCAGCTATTTTAATTAGCTGACACGATTTCCTCTAGGTATGTAATTTAACCTGACTGTTTGGGGTTCTCTTCACTTGTCAATATAATTGACTTTATCACCTTTTATAAGTTTAGAAGGGTAATCTCCGCTGAGATACAAAACAGTGATTTGCCAAATGTAATTATACAAAAGGCAAGTTGTCAGAATTCACCTTCCTGCTGGAATGGCTCGATGCCAAATTCAGTAAGATATATGTTTGCCAAATTGTGTTGTCGTGTGCATATTAAATGCAACTGACACAGGTTGAAATCCCCAAGCCTTGTGGCCATAGACATGTAAAATAACTCTCTGTGGAATTTAAGGTACTTAACATAGATTAGCTACCTGGGTGTAGCAAAGGGCAGGCAAGACATTAACAGTAGTGTTCTGTTTCGTGTACAATACACAGTTGTCAACGTCCAGGGCTCCGAATGAGCGACATTTGAGGGCTCTGTACCAAAAGGGGACATTGTAATAGGAGGATGCTGACGTCTTAGAACGAGGCTGCATTGACGTCAGAGAGCTCTCCTGCTAAATATCTTTCTAATCAGCGCGACTCACTCAAGGTCGGAATTCACAGGCCTGTGCGTTCAGCAGGAACGGCTCTTTTTATTGGCTCATACATGGTCACTCATGGTTTCTCGTGTGTGTGCGCATATGTACACATTCAATCTGCGTCAGAGGACTGCATTAAACCGAAGAGCAACGCATTGCTGGCCTCTTATGTTAAATATGAAATACTATTTTTGTATTGTTTTCGAAAAATAAATATATATATTCTCCAATGCACTACTTATAACGTACCTGTTGGGTAACATAGATACCAGCGGTGGGCAACTTCAGTCCTCAAAGGCTACCAACAGGTCAGGTTTTTAGGATATCCCTGCTTCAGCACAGGTGGCTCAATTTTTATTTGGATATTTAATAATACTTTTTTTGTCAATGATAACTGTGTACTATGTACATTACATTACTAAATTCAATGACTGTTTTGTCGAATTTTAAATATAATGAAGAATTCATCTGTGGATTTGAGTAAAGAGTTTTTTTAAAGACGTTCCTAAAAAACAGCTTGGTTAGGTGATCCGTACTTGACTCTGCAGAGACTCAGCCAAAGTTGCTGAGAAGCTGCAGGGATGCTCTCTGCTTGTCTGCGGTACAAGCCAGAGGTAAGATGCCATTATGGATGCAAGAGGAATAGACTAAGAGAAAAAAACTGTTCCAGAATGGCAGCTAAATATAGAGATGTGTGGTCTTGCGTTGGTAGCCTGCGGCACTGTCTGCGCAGCACAGGCTTAAATGCCAGTACTGCCACTGCAGGCAGTGCCGTGAAGGAGGTGAATCTAAAAGTGCGGGGAGGAAACTGAAAGACGTGCATAATTTGGGACACTTTGTATTTCTATCATTTGCTATACACAAAAGAGAAACCCGCACAGCTGATGCTAACCACAGTGAGGTGCTGACTGGATGGAGACTGATTGTATCATATGGGAGAAAAAAGAACCCAGTCTTCCAGCACTCAATCACAACAAATGTAAATGTAAATTTTAAAAATACTTTATTGATGCCAAAATAAAAAAGGGTGTTAAAACGTAATTAAACGATGTATTGCAACGCACGTGACTGTGTCCAATTTGTTACCCCCCTAGAGCTGGTGGTGGATGTTGTAATAAAATCCCTTATAGATATTCGGATTTGGACTGCTATATGTTATAGCTTCCTAAAAGGTATAGGAAGGACCTATAGAACTCACCCAGAGGGTTTGTCAATATAAGTGTATCCGGGTTGTATTGCACACTCACAAGATACACTTATGGCGCACTTGTATTAGTATACTGTCAAGGTCAGACCGTATCCACCCCTATTGTGGAATAAACTGCTCCCTGCGTGATATCTTAATTGGCGCTAGATCTATTGTGGATTCATATTACCCCCACATAATAAGGTAAAACACAGGCTTGTAGGCAAGTTAGGTTCATCAGGTATAAACTTTATACCTTTATTTCAATAAAGTTATACCTGATGAACCTTATACTTGCCTACAAGCCTGTGTTTTACCTTATTATGTGGGCGTAATATGAATCCACAATAGATCTAGCGCCAATTAAGATATCACGCAGGGAGAGTTTATTCCACAATAGGGTGGATACGGTCTGACCTTGCACAGTATACTAATACAAGTGCCACTAAGTGTATCTTGTGAGTGTGCCTACATACCCGGATACCTTATTGACACACCTCTGGGTGAGTTTCTATAGGCTCCTTTCCTATACCTTTAGGAAGCTATAACATATAGCAGTCCAAATCCCGAATATCTAAGGGATTATTACAACATCCACCCACCCACGCTCTAGGTGGGTAAATTGGACACAGTCACGTGCTGTTGCAATACATCGTTAATTACGTTTAACACCCATTTTTTTATTCTTGGCATCAATAAGTATTTAAATTTACAATTATACATTTGTTTGTGATTGAGTGCTGGAAGACTGGGTTCTTTTTTCTCCCATATGATATTTCTATCATTTCTAATGTAAACCAGAACTGTGCAAACATATGCTGCCTGCCACAGCGCACTCGCAGGATGTCACTTCCAAGTTATAGACCGCGGTAAGGTAGAGCGCCAAGCTCACATCGCAAACAGCCGACGTTTCTCCACGTTCAAAGCACTCACCCAAGTAACATGCCTTCTATAACGCTTATGTTTAACATGCGTATATTCTGGAATCTAAAGCCTGACAATTAGATTGTAAGCTCTTCGGGGCAGGGACTCCTTTTCCTAAATGTCACTTTTATGTCTGAAGAGCTTTTTCCCATTATGTGTTATCTGTATTATTTGTTATTTATATGATTATCACGTGTATTACTGCTGTGAAGCGCTATGTATATTAATGGCGCTATATAAATAGATATACATACATACTCTGGCATCGAAGCTAATATCTATACCAATCTTATCATGCATGTGTAGCAGAGTGTTCAAAGCTGAACTGATTCCCATGATCCAGTGATCAGGACAAAGCTATAAAGCAACAGAAAATACATTAATAATACCACCCATTTTTAATATTATTGTGCAGCTTTTGCCCTTCAAATGAATGGTTTGAGGAAATCACCCAGTATTCACTAAATATGAAAACATTTGCATAAAAAGACAACCTTATTGTGAAATGTTATACCGTTGTTGTTTTTGAAGATGCCGATCATTTATTTGTAGATCAGTTTGTTTGTTCCCTCCAGCACCGACGGGGTTAACACAATGGTCAGGATATCCCTGCTTCAGCACAGGCGGCTCATTCAGTCCCTGCTTCAGCACAGGCAGCTCAGAGGCTCAGTCTTTGATTGAGCCGCCTGTGCTGAAGCTGAGATAACCTTGAAAACCTGACCTGTTGGGGGGCGGGGGGCTTGAGTACTGGAGTTGAGCACCCCTGGGTTAACACCACGCCATTCCCTTTTTAATTAGGAATACTTGTCACCCCTTCGCCCATTTCTTTCTCACCCCCTTTACCGTTTCATTGCTGTGATAGGTTCCTTACCATGGCTGCATTTCTGCGGCTTTGAATGCCAACGCGCTATTGAAGGCAAGATACATTATAAAGTATCAGAGAAGGCCCCATATGTGTGCACTTTAGATCTTTTGAAAACAACAAAAGTTTAGTGACCTAGAAATGAATCAATAAAAAGCTATTCTCTATGTGACAAATTGAAGAACTGAGGGATTCTTGCTGATGCGTTGACTTCAACAATCCAAGACGCATTGTTTTGTAAAGCTTTCTGTGTGCACATCTAATCCTTTTGAGTACAGATGGGGGGGGGCTGTGAGGTGTATTTGTATTTCGATTGCTGTCTGATAGTTTGCTCAGACTCCTGGATGGAAATAACATGAAGGTTTCCAGGAAGGACGCACCACTGTTAGGCATCATTATTTATTTATTACACACTTTTTTTTTTGGCATTTGTAAACCGGCAATTTCATAGCAAAAATATGAGCAGCCGGTTATAATCCAATTTTCTCTATTAAACGATCAGATTTGCGTGCGTCGTTAGTAAAGATGCTGATTGCTTTGCAGTTTGCCTTGGGGTTTGGTACATTTTGAGTGCATGAGTCCATGCATTGCTCGGAGCAACAGAAACCATTCAAACCGCATGCCAAGGAGTCTCTGTCCTGAGGAGGAGATCATCCCGGCATTGTGGCTGATAATCACCTTGCATAATGTCGCTGTTGTTAAAATGTGGTAATTAAGGTTTCAGAAGTGTTGCTACAGAAAGGAAAAAAAAAGTCGCTGCTCTCGGGAGGCCAAGTGTGAACTGCATTACGCTAAAACAAGATACTGTTTAATAGGGTGTCATAGCTTTGTCTTGAACATCATTCCTAAGAATGTATGTGTCAGACGGAAGAGCTCACGAACCTGCTGAAAGTTGTTTGCAAAAATGTTACCCTAAAGGCCTGTTCGTTTATTATGCGGCTCCCGCACGGTCTCCCCTGGGCCTCTGCGCCTTCACCTCACCCCCCCCCCCCCCACCCCACCCACCGGGGTCAGGCTCACTCCGACGGTTAATAATAAGTCGCAGTGTCATCGGTAGATGACGTTGCGACTTTCTGCCGGTGACCGCTCTGGCCATGTTTGTAGTACGGCCATGGAAAGTGGGGGGAAAAATGACGACGACTACAGGTTCAGATGAATTCCGTTGCACCCCCTTCTCCTTCCTCTTGTTTACTAGAATAAATCGAGTTAATAGACACCCTTTTTTTTTTTTTGTAAATTTTTCATAAATACTGGACATGTCTCTAAAAATCAACTCTTGGTAGTAATAGAAACGGCACAGACTGTGAGAGCAGCCGGCAGGGAATGTCTGAGAGGCTCATGGATCCACCGCTAATGTCTTTAAAGACCACAGCTTGAGAGATGCTGTGGTAGAATTGGGGTGGCGGGGGGGGAGAGAGCACAAATCCCTGAGGCATACTAAAGGGTTACACACCCACACACCCTCCATGCTGACATCCCTGGTCACCATGCATACAGAGGGAGTGACTTCTTTCCTGCTAAGTTACTCTATACCAGGCCTGCACAACTCCAGTCCTCGAGGGCCGCAAACAGGCCAGGTTTTCAGGATATCCCTACCTCAGCACAGCTGGCTCAAGTATTAACCTGCTCCACTAATTGAGCCAGCTGTGCTGAAGTAGGGATATCCTGAAAACCTGGCCTGTTTGCGGCCCTGCCCTCGAGGACTGGAGTTGTGCAGGCCTGCTCTATACCATGTGATGGGACAGGGGCATTACCTGCTTGTGCACACACAGTTAACTCCTTACCTGACATAGTAGTTCTTTTTGGGGCTACATCTACAAAGATCTGAATAGAAGTAGATGTTGAAAACTCTGTTTTGGCCAGCGGGTATCAATGGATGGGAACATTGTGAATAAAATCAATAGGAGAGTCAACATGGGGTGGATCGCATTTTGGATGAAGCGAAACAATCTTACAGGAGAAGAAAAAGAAAACCGGCGCCTTACAAGTTCAGTAGGATATAGGAAGTCCAAAATGATATCATTAAAGTCCCCACAAAGTCCTCTGTAGCAAAAACGGTGAAAGAATTGCTGTGCAGCTCCCACCGTGCATGAAGAGTTATGTGGAGAAAAACAAACAAACAAACAAGATTATGGTGCAGTATGTCAAACTAATATAACTGACAAGATGACCCAAAACACTAATGACAAAACAAGACAGACAAACTAAACAGACAATAGCAAGGCTAATAATGATAAAAAGCTAATTTATTAAAACAACATAAATGAAGGGTTCCAGTAGACTGGAAAATCGCCAGGTCCAGATATTGTAAAATTGGGACCCTACTCACAAGATGTCAAATTGTAACAGGCAATGGAGATAAACGCTGTGCTGCTCGTCCACTGCAGTGGTAACCGAAGCGCCTTCCTGTGATTCCCCTGCCTCTGATGGATGCCGCGTCACTATGGGGCGAGACCTCCAGGCGGATGTCACGTAACTGGAAGGCGGGACTTCCTGGAACGGCGTTTTTTTCAACTGCAAGCCTGGATCAACTACACGTCTTCCTTCACCAACAGACAGCTCTAAAAGAACTTCCCTTACAGGAGAACTTTCCACTGTGTTAAAACAATGTATGGATGTGAAACCTAAACCCTAAATGTGAATATAATTCAGAAGGTTCAGACAGCTCAAATAAATATGTAGAGATGCATGCTAGAAGAGACAGGAACTAGAATGAATGGGTTCACAAGGGAGAAGAAGTTAAAATGAGAGTGGGTTGGTCACCTTGCAAGAAGAAATGACCATAGTTGGACAAAGATGCTACTCCAATGGATCCTAAGGGATATTAAAATACAAAGATGACGGCAAAAATGAAGATGGGAGGATGAAATTAGGAAAGTTGTTGGAGCACGGTGGAGAAGAAGCTATAACTGCAGTACCTGGGGGAAATATGTGCGTGAGAGGCAGGTTCGTTTGGCTGCAACTACAAAGAGTGCTGTGGGGGGAAAGGTTTTACCCGCAGCTGTAGGAAAGGTGACAGCCCCAAGCTGCCATAGCAGCACAATATTGTATCATCTTTCCTTCACGCCCATACTTTTTCCCCCCTCCGATCTAGCTGGTGGTGTACCTCAAAGCTCTGGAACTTCTTGGCTTCTCTCTTAACGCTCTTCCCCTCTGGTGACACCATTCATTTGGCTGCAAGTATCACCTATAAGCAGATGACACTGTATCTTTCCACACTGAACCTCACGTCTGCAGTACAATCCAAGGTCTCAAACAGTCTTACAGCAATCTCATTCTGGATGACAGCTAGAAGTCTTAAAAAGTCAATAAGTGAAAGACTGAGCTGCTTAGCCTAAATTGCTCACCATTTACCTCTCATCACAGTCCTTAGTACTACACTCCATCTAGTTCTCCTATCCCGCTGTTTAGGTGTCATGTTTGACTCTTCTTTCAGTCGCCCCTCACCTTTACTAAATTTTACCGCTTCTTTCCCCGTAACATAGAACCTATTCTCTCTTTCTCTACTACTACTGATTAAATGATCACTTGTGAGCACATTCACGTCTGACAGATCTGCAGCCCTGCCTTTTCCCGTTATCGATCTACTACTACTAAAATGTTAATGCATGCCCACATTCTCTCCCGTCGGGACTACTGCAACCTTACTCCCTGGCTGCAGCTTCCTACCCTTCAATCTACAAGGATGACCTCACTCTTCTTGATCAGTCTCTGCTTCTTTCCTCCTTAAAACTCTTTGGGCTCCCTATTAAACTTTTGTAGCTTAATCGTGGTCCCCTATATTCCAGGGACCCCCTTGGTACCTGTGGTGCTTGCACAGGGCGAGCGTATTTTCCTGGTGGCCACAAACTGGCCACTGGATCAGACTTGTTCTTGCGATGATGTTTCGACTTTCTATTAATGACCCGGCAGCCACTATATCTAGTTATTTGTGTCAAACACTAACACAGGAAAGTACACGTCTCAGGAACTGGGGGTTCCCCGGAGGTCAGGGGTCCTTGATTCAGCCAGTGGTTCAGATGTGATGGAAAAAAATGTTTTTTTTGTTGCGGGTGGGGGTGGGGGAAGATAGGTGCTCCTGAATGACCAACGTACTACACTTATACACACCCTGACCATGCTATAAAAGTATTTTTGTGCGCACACACACACATTTAGGTTAAGAGGACCACTGCTCTTCCCCCAAGGCTCGGGGAAGCTATACGCTTGCCCCCAGCATTTCCTGGCCGAAAGGGAATGCCAAGGTGGCTCCATCTATATGTGTATCTATACACACCAGTATATATGCACACATACTTATATGTAGTATCTTTAGGATGTTTAGCTAATTTATAAAGCATAAATAATTTGAATACTTAACTAAATTCTCACTTTCCTGACACTTGAAATTGGAGTCATTGTATGCAAGGTTTTACTAATGTGAAAAAGCAGAGATATTCGATAGTTTTTTCTTCTCTCGTAACACCTCTTCCTGTTAAATGTATATTACATTTTACACATATAATTGCATTTAGAAAAAGATATGTGTGCGCCACTTTCAGCATACATTAATTTTGTTGACTGTAGCTTGGCAAACATTGTCGCTGTGAATTGTTCTGTTACATTGCAGTAAAGGGCATGAGACGATGATCCTAGAGCAAAAGTACATTTTTGGTGTGTTTTGAACCATCCACTAGAGTTTGTGGGCACTTTGGGTGTCTGTTTTTTGTCCGTGTTCTCTCTCCACAGATCAAAAGCCTTAGCCGATTCTGATGACCTTTTGAGGGTACCTTTTCTGCCACCCTAACTTAGTGTCAGGTAGTGCTCACCACAAACGAGGCGGGACCACGGTGCTGAGGTGGGAAAGGATATAACGCCACCCACAGCCACGAGGGCACGTCTTGAGAGTAGAATGGTTTGGGTGTCCGGGCCGGGGCAGGAGAGGTACGGATAGTAGTGGGTACTGTTAGCCAAGCCCGGGGTTAGAGAGAGAGACGTAGTCGTATTGCCGTATGCCAAGGTCGGGATGCCAGAGGTGCGGAGAGGTCGATTGCCGTATGCCAAGGTCGGGATGCCAGAGGTGCGGAGAGGTCGATTGCCGTATGCCAAGGTCGGGATGCCAGAGGTGCGGAGAGGTCGATTGCCGTATGCCAAGGTCGGGATGCCAGAGGTGCGGAGAGGTCGATTGCTGTATGCCAAGGTCGGGATGCCAGAGGTGCGGAGAGGTCGATTGCCGTATGCCAAGGTCGGGATGCCAGAGGTGCGGAGAGGTCGATTGCCGTATGCCAAGGTCGGGATGTTAGAGGTGCGGAGGGGTCGAAGAGGAAGCCGGTTCGGTACACAAGGATAAGACTGCAAGACAAGACAGGACTAGGGAGGCAGAGAGTGATGAGAACAACTGGTTCTATGCTCAGTGAAACCGCACGGTATATATAGGTGAGAGGAACCAATGGCAGGGTAGCAATGTGGGGGGGTGTGGATGGGCCAGGCTGCGACAGGATTAGGTCCAGAAGGGCACCCAGGGGAGGAGCTATAGAGCCCAGTAGTAAGCCTGCATTTGATTGCAGCATTAGGTTGGTGTAGTGTGCCTTTAAGAGGCTGGGGCGCCTCCGTGTGGCCGCGCCTGCGAGCGCGTGGCCGGGTGCGCGCCCGGAGCCGGCACTACAAGGGGCACGCCGGCGTGCGCGCGCGTGCCTATGTGTAGCGGCGATCGGCGTCCTGGAGGGAGGCTGGTTGCGAGGCGCGGGAGGACCCGGCGGAGTAGCAGGTGAGTGGGGAGCGCGCCGAGGGCGGCGTGACTCCCCGATTGTTACACTTAGATCTGCCAGAAGTTTCTTCTGTTTTTTTTTTTTAAGTGATTAAAAAAAAACAATTAAAACTGTACATCTCATCCACCTGATTCTTGATACAAAACGTTAAATGTATTATTCTTGCAACTCGTACTACAGTTTTTTTTATTCTTTTACATATTTTCAGACAATGTGCTTGAACAGTTTCAAAGAAATGCCATTTTTAAAATGAAAATAAATTGGTAACCAAGGTGACAAACACTGCAACAACAACCTGGAGATTTACTTTGACATCTTGGTGGCCGAGATAACTATTCACCGCACAGTAGTTTTTGGATTTGGTTTTCCACGGTGTTCACGGCAGTATAGCTGTTCCTACGTCACGGCCTTCTTGGGAATGTGTTTTTGTTTGTCTGAAAGTTGAAAAACAAAACAAACGGGGCGACGTTGTTGCCGGTGGAATCTCCGCGTATTGTATTGTACGTCTTTATTTATATAGCGCCATTAATGTACATAGCGCTTCACAGCAGTAATACATGTGGTAATCAAATAAATAACAGATAATATAAATAACAGATCATGGGAATAAGAGCTTCAGACATAAAAGTAACATTAAGGAAGAGGAGTCCCTGCCCCGAGGAGCTTAAAGTCTAATTGGTAGGTAAGGAGAACGTACAGAGACAGTAGGAGGGGGTTCTGGTAAGTGCGTCTGCAGGGAGCCAAGCTATTTATAGGCACGCATAATACCGCGCAATAGTGTGAGAATTAAATTGGCCAGAAGCTACTGGTCCTTCTAGGCCCCCCCTTCTAGCCTCTTGATGGTACAGTAGCACTAAGAAGCCTATATTGGGTTTGTACGAACATGAAAGCAGTCGGTCATGCATCCATAACAGTGAGCTGTGCATGAGTAAATCAACTGATGTTGGTTTCTCTGAGAACAAGGTACATGCCTCCGTCTGACTGATGCCAGAATTGCAGCTGTGTGTTCGAAAAAGAATGAAGGATGAAAAAAAAAAGCAAAAATAAATGGCGACAAATAAGTGTGTTTTGAAAGCATTGCTGCTGTAGGGGCTGCTAGACATTGCGGCTGTATACATTGCTGCTGTAGGAGCCGGCAGACATTGCGGCTGTAGGAGCCGGCAGACATTGCTGCTGTAGGAGCCGGCAGACATTGCTGCTGTAGGAGCTGGCAGACATTGCGGCTGTATACATTGCTGCTGTAGGAGCCGGCAGACATTGCGGCTGTAGGAGCCGGCAGACATTATACTATAAAGACCCCACTCCCCACTACATATACAAGACCCCACTCCCCATACATATAAAAGCCCCCCACTCCCCCGATACATATAAAAAAAGACCCCCACTCCCCCTTCCCCATACATATAATACATTACTTTCTTGGGATGGTCAGGCGGGCCCCGGGCTGCGGGGGTCCGCGGCCGGCGCTGCAAGTTGGCCCGACCTCTGGCCGGCTGCCGGTCACGGCCAGGCCCCGCTCTCCATCAGCTGCAGCCCTCTCCTCACTCGCCGAACTTCCAAAGTCAGCTCGCACCGGAAGCTGAGACCCAGCTGACATCCGGCGTGCTGCCGTCAGAGGCCCGTACGCGCACCGCCAGCGTTGGAAGCTCGCCGTGCACCACAAAATGAGGATGAAGCCTGCAGCTGATGAGAGCCGGGGCCCGACCGTGACCGGCAGCCTGGCCAAGTCGGCTGCACCACTTGCAGCACCAGCGGCCAGTCCCCCCACAGCCACAGGGCCCGGACACCTTCCAGCTGTCCTCGGCCCCATATAGAGCTATACATAATGTTGGGACTCTAGTAAAATATCTTATAAATATCTCTAATAATATCTAGAAATATCTTCTCTCCTCTCTTGTTACTTATCATGCCGTTACGTCCATGCTAATGAGATAATGAGTGGTTTTTTTTGCATGTAATTATCTTTTGGATTGGCGGTAACCTCAGGCAACTAACGCCTGTTACTGACTGTGATAACATGACGTTATGAGCCTGACTTAATGCAGCTTTGTGCATCTGGCCCTGGATGTCAGCTGCCCTGTGCCCCGGGAGATGTTCGCAATGTCTGGCCGCCGAGCTGCGCCCCCCCCCCCCGGCTCCACAGCCGCAATGTCTGCGGCTTACAGCCGCAATGTCTGCCGGCTCCTACAGCCAGCAATGTCTGCGGCTCCTACAGCAGCAATGTATCACAGCCGCAATGTCTTCCGCTCTAACAGCAATGCTACCGGCTCTACAGCCAATGTCTGCCGGCTCTTACAGCCGCAATGTCTGCCGGCTCCTAGCAGCAATGTCTGCCGGCTCCTACAGCCGCAATGTCTGCCGGCCTCTACAGCGCAATGTCTGCCGGCTCACAGTACAGCCGCATGTCTGCGGCTCCTACAGCAGCAATGTCTGCCGGCTCCTACAGCCGGCCATGTTCTGCCTGCTCC
>WSYH01004231.1:31618-55727 GCA_036426205.1 Ascaphus truei
ATATACTGTGTGTGTGTACACATCATATACACAGAGAAAGCGGCCAGGGAGGTGAAACTGCTGCTGGTTAACTATGTCACGATATACTGTATGTGTGTGACAGCTATATCTATATAGCGTGTGTGTACATCATATAAACAGAGAAAGCGGCCAGGGAGGTGAAACTGCTGCTGCTGGGTAACTATGTTGCGACATACTGTTTATATACAGCTATATCCAACTGTATACATATACAGGGGAGGTGTATACAGTATATTAATATGCAGTGTATATGCACAGTGTAGTATTTTTGTGTCTTGAGCTATATATACATGCATGTGTGTGTATATATTGTGCGTATACATCCTGACGTGTGTGTAAAATATATACCCGCCTTTCAGTTAACTATATACTGGAGGCCTGTGTGTGTATGTATATATGTGTGTGTGTGTGTGTTGGGTGGATGCAGTGGGTGGTTATATATATATATATTATATATATATAGATATATATATATATATATATATATATATAGCAACTATCTATACTTCTTTGATATTATGATGGGGGCCTGTGATACTGCCCCCCCCCCCAGTTTCAGTGACAGAGCTGCATGTCACGATATCTGACACTGCACCGCGCACTGTGAAGGTGAAAAGTATCACTGCTGGTTATCCTCATGCTCCGAGTACCGTTACTCCCAAACCTGTGTACTATAACGGGCGTCTGCACACGCCTGGAGCATGCCCTGACAGCCCCACATACACCCAAACCGCTCCGTGTATAGTGTGGACACTGAACTAACGGAAGTGCCCTGCGCTTATTTCCTGCCGCTGCTGATCGTCATGCTGCAAAGTTAGTAAACATCTGAATGTAGAAGGCGTTCCATGGCTGAGCGCTTTCACTGCCCCGCAGCTCGGGGCGGCGGGGAGGTTGGGGTATTCGGGGCGCAGTCTCGCTGCCTGCGCTTTCTGACGCGTTCATGGAAACTAGTTTTTACTTTGGGGCTCTTTAAATATGGCCGCCGTTGTGACCGAGCGTTGAAGCGAATCGGTCTCTCGCACCGGGGCGTGGGACCCGGCAGCGCCTGCTGGCCGCTGAAGTGGGAGGGGGCGATGCCCAGTAAACCCCAGCTACGGCTGGCGAGATCCTTTGGAACGGGCGTATGCCCGGACGCGGAGCTCTGAGCCGAAAAGCTCGCAATTGAAAAAAAAAAAGTGACGCGCAGGGAGGCCCCTCAGGGGTTGGGTTACCATCTGCCGGCCTGTAAAGGGTTAACGCACAGGGCCTGTCTATAATTGGTGCGGAGGAGTAGATGGGTAAGAAGTATGTCCCTCGACTTACACCAATGGCAGCCCCCCCCCTACAGTACGAGAGCAAGAGCAAAGCACTATTTGCTGGGGTTCCTGGAAAGATTGACAGCCGACAACCGCGCGTGAAAATGAAAACGGGCGGGGGGGGGGGGGAGGAAGGATTGTTTCAGGATTCACAGAGTCGTTACAAAGTACACAGAATGGGGGGTGGGGCTGCCATTGGTAAGTTCGAGGAACATACTTCTTACCATCTACTCATCTCCGCAACAATTATAGACGCCTGTGCGTTAACCCTTTACAGGCGCAGATGGTACCCACCCCTTAGGGCCGTCCCTGCGCGTCACTTTTTTTTTTCATTGCGAGCTTTTTTTCGGCTCCGGAGCTCCGGTCCGGGATACGCCCGTTTTCCAAAAGGATCTCGCCAGCCGTAGCTGGGGTTACTGGGCATCGCCCCCCCCACTCGCGGCAGCGGCGCGACGCGGTCCCCGCCCCGTGGGGGGGGGGGCGTGGGCGAGAGACCTATTATCTTCAACAACTCGTCAACAGGCGAGCCATATTTAAAGAGCCCCCAAAGTCAAACCTAGTTCCATGGAACGCGTCAGAAAGCGCGGCAGCGAGACGCGCCCCGAATACCCCACCTCCCCGCGCCCGAGCTGCGGGGCAGTGAAAGAGCTCAGCATGACGCCTCTTACATTCAGAGTTTTTACTACTTTGCAGCATGACGATCAGCAGCCGGCAGAAATAACGCAGCGGCCTTCCGTTAGTTACAGTGTCCACATATAACACGTGAGCGGTTTGGGTTATCGTGGGGCTGTCAGGATGACTCCCAGGCGTGTGCAGACGCCCGTTATAGTACACGGTTTGGGAAGGAAACGGTACCGGTCATGAGGATAACTCGCAGTGATACTTTTACACCTTTAAGTGCGCGGTTCATGTCAGGATATCGTGACATGCAGCTCTGTCACTGAAACTGGGGGGGGGGGCAGTATCACAGCCCCCACCTCATAATATACAAAGAAGTATAGATGTTATATATATAATATATAATATATATATATATCTATATATATATATATTATATATATACACCACCCATGCATCCACAACACACACCACGACACACACACCAACATTATACATACAACAACAGTCCTCCAGTATATAGCTTAACCTGAAATGCGGTATATCTTTTACAACCCTCAGATGTATACGCCACAATATAACACCACACTGCATTATATGCTCAAGACACAAAAATACTACATGTGAATATACACTGCATATTAATATGACTGTATACACCTCCCTGTATATTACTACAGTTGGATATAGCTGTATAAAGTATGCGCAACCTAGTTACAACAGTCAGCAGTTTCACTCCCCTGGCCGCTTTCTACTGTTTATCTATGTACACACATCTATATAGATATAGCGTTCCACATATACTATATCGTGACAAATAGTTACCATCACATTTCACCTCCCGGGGCCGCTTTCGCTGTGTATAAATGATGTGTACACCACACAGGTATATCAGCTGTTACACCACACTGTATATAGTAGTGTGGGTTATATTAGGTATGTGTGTGTGTATATATGTATGTGTGTGTGTATATAGTATGTGTGTATGTATGTATGTATACATGTGTGTGTGTATATATGTATGTGTGTGTGTATATGTGTGTGTGTCTATGTGGGTGTGTATATGTGTGGTGTATATGGTGTGTGTGTGTGTGTAGAAGCATGCATGCATGTATATCGAGCAGTAACACACGTGACATAATATGATACCACATAATTGGGACTAAGGCTTCAGACCTAAAAGTAAACATAGGAAAGGCAGCCCTGCCCGAGAGCTTAAACTATGGTAACCCCCCCCCGGGGAGAACTTACAGAGACCACGTACACAACACACACACACACACAAACACGTAAAACACATACAACACACGTGCGATTGTGAGAGGCAGGAAAGGCACAGGAATTAACCCTTTTGGGGCAGTGTTCCCGGTCCAATTACCCCTGGATTCTAACGTGCAGGACAAGAGACCCCGAAACACAGCGGAGAGAGGCTATTCATCAATGGGTTCGGCAAAGTTCCCCTAATTAACCGTGCGCTGCACAGTCTCAGTCCGTGGGGAGAGACCTCTGTAAAGAGGGGACATTCCATTAACTTTTAAAAGGGACAACTTGAGGTTTATAGGACGGCGATCCCATAAAATCTGTAGGATAAACTCGGGCTGCAGCGGTTGTGGGAGGGCATAGTAGGATGGTGCGGGAGAGGGGGAGGGTTACGAGGAGGGGGGTAGACAGGGTTTAAGAGGGGGATTAGACAGGGGGGGGTATTTAGAACAGGGTTTACGAGGAGGAGGGGTGGGAAGGGTTACGCGGCGGGGGGGGGAACAGGGTTTCGAGGAGTGGGGGGGGAACAGGGTTTACGGGAGGGGGGGGGAGGAGGACGGGAGGGGAAGGAACAAGGGTTTACGAGGAGGGGGGGGAACAGGGGTACGCGAGGAGTGGGGGGCACAGGGTTACCACAGGAGGGGGGGAACAGGGGTTACGAGGAGGGGGGGGGAACAGGGGTTAGAGGAGGGGGGGGAACAGGGGTTACGAGGAGGGGGGGGGGGGGGGAACAGGGGTTACGAGGAGGGGGGGGGACAGGGGGTACGAGGAGGGGGGGGGAACAGGGGTTACGAGGAGGGGGGGAACAGGAACAGGGCTTACGAGGAGGGGGGGGGAACAGGGCTTACGAGGAGGGGGGGAAAAAGGGCTACGAGGAGGGGGGGAACAGGGGTTACGAGGAGGGGGGAACAGGGGTTACGAGGAGGGGGGGGAACAGGGTTACGAGGAGGGGGGGAAGGGAACGGGTTACGAGGGGAGGGGGAAATGGGGGGAACAGGGGTACGAGGGAGGGGGGGGAAAGGGGTTCGAGGAGGGGAGGGAACAGGGGTTACGAGGAGAGGGGGGACAGGGGTTACGAGGAAGAGGGGGGGAAACGGGTTACGCAGGAGAGGGGGGCACAGGGTACGAGGAGAGGGGGTGGGGGCAAAGGGGTTACGGGGAGAGCGGGGGGGGGGAACAGGGTTACGAGGAGGAGGGGGGGGGAACAGGCGGGGGGGGTCGAGGAGGGGGGGGGAACAGGGGTTACGAGGAGGGGGCGAAGGGAACAGGGGTACGAGGCGGGGGGGGAACAGGGGTTACGAGGAGGGGGGGGAAACAGGGGTTTAAGAGGAGGGGGGGGGAACAGGGTTACGCGGAGGGGGGAACAGGGGTTTACGGGAGGGGGGGAAAAACGGGGTTCGAGGAGGGGGGAATGGGTACGAGGAGGTGGAGGGGGAACAGGGGTTCCGAGGAGGGGGGGGGGGAACAGGGGTTACGAGGAGGGGGGGAACAGGGGTTACGAGGAAGGGGGGAACAGGGGTTACGAGGAGGGGGGGAACAGGGGTTCCGAGGAGGGGGGAAACAGGGGTTCCGAGGAGGGGGGGGGAACAGGGGTTCCGAGGAGGGGGGGAACAGGGCTACGAGGGAGGGGGGGAAACAGGGGTACGAGGAGGGGGGGAACCCGGGGCTTACGAGGAGGGCACGGGGGAACGCAGGCGTTACGCGGAGGGGGGAACAGGGTAACGAGGGGGGGGGAACGGGCTAACGAGGAGGGGGGGGGAACAGGGCTAAAGAGGAGGGGGGGACAAACACAGGGGTACGAGGAGGGGGGGGGAGGGAAAACAGGGTTTACGGGAGGGGGGGGAACAGGGTTGAGTACGAGGACGAGGGGGGGGGGGGAAACAGGGGTTAGAGGGGGGGGGGGAACAGGCGTTACAGGGGGGGGGGGAACAGGGCGTTACGAGGAGGGGGGACAGGGTTACGAAGAGAGGGGGGGGAACGGAAAAGGGGTTACGAGGAGAGGGGGGGGGGGGGAACCAGGGGGGTACGGGAGAGGGGGGGGACAGGGGTTACGAGGAGAGGGGGGGAACAGGGGTTACGAGGAGAGGGGGGGAACAGGGGTTACGAGGAGAGGGGGGGAACAGGGGGGTTACAGAGCGAGGAGATGGCGGGGAACAGGGGTTCGAGGAGAGAGGGGGGGAACAGGGGTTACGAGGAGAGGGGGGGGGAACAGGGGTTACGAGGAGAGGGGGGAACAGGGAGGGGGAACAGGGGTTGGTTACGAGGAGGATGGGGGGGAACAGGGGTTACGAGGAGGGGGGGAGGGGAACAGGGGTCGAGGAGGGGGGGAACGAGGTAGGAGGAGGGAGGGGAACAGGGGTTAGGGGGGAGGAGGAGGGGAACAGGGGTGGGTTACGAGGAGGGGGGGGGGACAGGGTACAGAGGAGGGGGGACGGGGTTACGAGGAGTGGGGGGACAGGGTGTTACGAGGAGGGGGGGAAGGGGAACAGGGGTTCGAGGAGGGGGGGAAAGGGGTTACAGGGGGGGGGAACAGGGGGATGACAGGGGTTGGGGGACAGGGGTTGCAGGGGGGGAACAGGGGTTACAGGGGTTACAGGGGGTGAACGGGACCAGGGAGTACAGGGGGGGGGAACGGAGTTACCGGGGGGGGCAAAACAGCGAGTTACGGGGGGGGGAACAGGGGGTCGAGGAGGGCGGGGGAACAGGGGTGGGTACGAGGGGGGGGGAGGAAACATGGGTTACCAAGGGTGGGGAACAGAGTTTAGAAGGAGGGGGGGAACAGGGGTACGAGGAGGTGGGGGGAGGAGAACAGGGGTTACGAGGAGGGGGGGGGAAGAAGGACGGGTAACGCGTGGGGGTGGGAGAAGAAAACGTACCACGAGATCGACGCCGTGTAGGCTGTCGCCCGTCTGACGGTGACAGTTCTCATGGATGGGCGAGAGGGCAAACGCTATGCAGATCAGACGCGGCTTTTATGCCGGTCCCATAAAACATATCGAGACAGGCCGGGCTCAGACACAAAGCCCTACAAACAATAGGATATGGACAAAAGGAAGAACATAATACATACATAAACTATATATATATTATATATTATCTGATATACACATAGTGCACAATAAATGGTTCTCAGTATTAGGTGATACCTTTTTGTATGGACTAACAATTTATGTCATAGGACAAGCTTTCCGAGAGTTCTCTTCTTCTTCAGGTCTCGCTTCCTCTCTCTACACTGTTTTAGCCCATAGATTCTGTGTATATCAGTATTGTGACTGAGGAAGAGAGGAGAACTCTCGAAAGCTTGTCCTATGACATAAATTGTTAGTCAAAGAAAAAAAGGTAGCACATAATACCTGAAGAAACTATTTATTCGACCACTATCGCAACGGACTAACACGGCTATTTTCTCTGCTTTATATATAGAGATATAACACACACACCACACCACACACACACACACACCACACACACTATATATATACACACAGCACACACACCACACACGGATACATGTACACACAAAACACACAAGGGAAGCGGCCCGTAAAATTCACTGTTTATTCCCCCCGCAGTCAGGAAGGCGAGGACCACTGTATTCCCAGCATTACCTACGTCTTCCAGCGATGCAGAGGTATGACGGCCACGGCGAGGCCCCAGAGCCCATTAATATTACCCTCTGGACATCGCCCAAAATGCCCCCCCCCCAGACTCCAGACTTGCCTCTTACCCAAACCGGTAAGAGGCGTGCCTTTAGAGCCACAGGCACCGCAGGGGGTGGTTACCAAGAGGTTGTCTAACCACAAAGGTTCCACCCCCGGGCCCCCCACTATGTGCATGCGAGCCATGCCGTGGTCTTAGGGAGGGAGGAGGGGGGGGGTGGCAGGTGTGATGGGTACAGAGTAGTACCACGACTTTATTACAGTTCCCACGGCTAATTTTAAAACCAGATGGCCTTTGTTTGTGCGGCGAGAACAGGTAACCATCGACTGCTGCGAGCCGAGATAACGGCAGGGAGCGCAGGCCTCAGTTACCGCGACTTGTATTACCCCCGGAGGAAAGAAACCGGGCCCTGGCGCGCTGACCAGCCCAGCGAGTTACTACTTCGCACTAGGAGTTATAGGGAGAAGAGTTATATGGTGTATAGGGAGCAGTTATATGGGGTAATAGGAGGTGTGTAAAAGAAGGAAGATAGGAGTGATGTGGGGCAATAGGAGGAGTATCCGGGAGGAGCGGTTATATGGGGGTAATAGGGAGGAGTTACAGGGAGAGGTTAATGGGGTAATAGGAGGAGTTATAGGACGGGGTTTTTATATGGGGTAATAGGAGGAGTTACATGAGCGGTTATATGGGGGTAATAGGAGGAGTTACATGGAGAGGTATTGGCGGGTAAGGGGAGGGTTAATGGGTAATGGAGGAGTTATATGGGGTAATCGGAGGAAGTTATATGGGGTAATCGGAGGAGTTATTAGGGGTAATAGGAGGGCGGGAGTTATGGGGTAAAGGAGGAGTTATATGGGGATAATAGGAGAGTTGAGTTATATGGGTAATGAGGGGAGTTATATGGGGGGCTTAATAGGAGGAGTTATATGGGTGTAAGGTAATAGGAGGAGTTATATGGGGTAATAGGAGGAGTTATATGGGGTAATAGGAGGAGTTATATGGGGTAATAGGAGGAGTTAGCGTAAGAAACGTTCCCCCGGCCAGAGGCTAAGGTCGCGTCATTAGACAAGAAATGAAATATAAAATATAAAGGACGTTTGATATACAACCAGATAGACATTACAATACACAGAGAAAGAAAGAAAGAGAAAGAACGTCGCCATGTGTTACAAGGGTAGAAAGGTCCCAACCTGCAAATCCGCGTTATGCCATTAATACCCTCCTTCCCTTGCTCTTAAGCCAAAAGGGGAGAGTAGTAAAATCACAATTCAACTGGACCAAAACCAGAGCGTGCGAGCTCAGTACAAGAGAGTGCGAGTTCATACAAGAGAGAGTGAGAGCACTCAGTAAGAGAGTGCGAGTCATCACAAGAGAGGGAGAGTGCGAGCTCATGCACAAGAGAGTGCGAGAGTGAGAGCTCATTACAAGAGTGCCAAGATGCGGAGCTCTAACAAGAAGAGTGCGAGCTCATTACAAGAGAGTGCGAGAGTTGCGAGTCATTACAAGAGAGTGCGAGCTCGTTACACAGAGAGTGCGAGAGTGCGCGCTCATATACAAGAGAGTGCGCGAGAGAGGAGAGAGTGCGAGCTCATTACAAGAGTGTGAGAGTGCGGCTCATTACAGAGTGTGGGAGGTGCGAGCTCTGACAAGAGTGCAAGAGTGCGAGCTCATTACAAGAGAGTGAGGAGCTCATTATCAAGAGAGTGCGAGAGTGCGAGATCATTACAGAGAGTGCGAGCTCGTACAAGAGAGTGCGAGAGAAGCGTGGCGAGCTCATTACAAGAGGTGCGAGAGGTGCGAGATCATTAAAAGAGAGTGCGAGTCATTACGAGAGAGCGAGGCGAGGAGAGAGGAGGTAAAGATTGTAAAAACGCGGTTTGGTTCCTACAAGAGATGAGAAGCTGGAATTCAATATCTGAAAACGACTAACTTTCATTGAAAAGTTCCCCGGGAAACCACTTGTGGTTCTCCTGGCAGTGAAGGTTAAAAAACTAAACAGGCATTCCTAGTTACCCCCCCCACACGGCGCCACCGCCGACCACCCCCCCCCCCCCTCGAGCC
The DNA here is from genome assembly GCA_036426205.1 of Ascaphus truei. Classification (NCBI taxonomy): domain Eukaryota; kingdom Metazoa; phylum Chordata; class Amphibia; order Anura; family Ascaphidae; genus Ascaphus; species Ascaphus truei. The sequence continues at coordinate 40,534 of WSYH01004231.1, forward strand.
CGCGGGACGCCCGGGAGGAATATAATAAAGCAGCGTGATATAAACAGCCCTTATTGAAAATGTAAATATTATCCTGGGGCGGGCTCCGCATCTCAACAAAATTAAAATCACCGAATCTATCATCTCTGACACAAATCCTTCTTCCAGCAGCGCGACCGACCCCCACAACAGATACCAGACCCCCGCCCACACATCAGAATAAACATGACCCCCCCACCGCCCCAATCAGAAACTGGCCCCGACCCCCCGCCCCCCCGCCCACACATCGATTAACCTGACCCCACGCCCCACATCAGATACCCTGACCCCCCCCATACCCGCCCCCCCCCACAATCAGATAACCCTGACCCCCCCACCCAACATCAGATAACCCTTGACCCCCCCCCCCGCCCCACCATCAGATGAACCTGACCCCCCCCCCGCCCAAATCAGATAAACCCTGACCCCGCCCACATCAGATAACCCTGACCCCCCCACCCCACATAGATAAACCCTGACACACCCCCACCCCACATCAGATCACCCTGACCCCCCCACCCCACATCAGATAACCCTGACCCCCACCCACAGCAGATAACCCTGACCCCCCCCCCCCACCCCACATCAGATCACCCTGAGGGACCCCCCACACCCACCCCACATCAGATACCATGACCCCCCCCCCGCCCCACATCAGATAACCCTGACCCCCCCCCCCACACCACTCCGATAACCCTGACCCCCCCCGCCCCACATCAATAACCCTTGACCCCCCCCCCCAATGAATCAGATACCAAAACCCGCCCCACTATTAGAAAATGCCCTCTCTATCTTCAGTGTCTCCCCTCCTCCCCTCCCATATTAACCACCCGCAACCAGGCACATGGGTGCTGGGTGCCTTCACAAAGTCACAGGCGCGCTCTTAACCCATTCACTGCCAGAATCTCAGTGCCCACTCACACCCCCACCGTCACCCCGCCACACCCCCCCCCCCGATCCCCTTTCAACACCACACCGTTAGCTCGCCCCCTAAGACATTGTGTGCCCCCACATGGCGGTGCCAGTTTGGCAGTTAAAGGGTTAAGAAGCGGCACGGTAGAAATAAACGTGTTTGGAGATTGTTTCGCTCTTCGCCGCGTCTTCATTATTCATGTGTATTGTGGCCAAAATGTGCGCACACGCCTCATATACACGCCATAAAGATGTGGCGCACACATACACACACACGCCGCGCGGGCATACGGGGACGTAGATATAGGCCGTGTTTATGGGATGTGTACACGGGCCGTGGCGTGTGTACATGGGCCGTGGCGTGTGTACATGGGATGTGTACACGGGCCGTAGGGTGGGTACATGGCCGTGGCGTGTGACATGGGATGTGTACAGGGCCGATTGGCGTGTGTACATGGGATGTGTACACGGGCCGTGGCGTGTGTACATGGGATGTGTACACGGGCCGTGGCGTGTGTACATGGGATTGTGTCACGGGCCGTGCGTGTGTACATGGGATTGTTGTACACGGGCAGTGGCGGTGTACATGGGAGTGTGTACACGGCCGTGGCGGGTACATGGGATGTGTACACGGCCGTGGCGTGTGTACACGGGATGTGTACACGGGCCGTGGAGTGTTGCACGGGATTGTGTACACGGCCGTGGCGTGTGTACATGGGATGTGTACACGGGCCGTGGCGTGTGTACATGGGATGTGTACACGGGCCGTGGCGTGTGTACATGGGATGTGTACACGGGCCGTGGCGTGTGTACATGGGATGTGTACACGGGCCGTGATTATGGGGGAGGCCGGATCCTTCGTTAGCAGGAGACTTGTTGAATCATTGCGGTGTAATGCGTGACACCCTCACCACAACATGGCACTGCTGTGCCCTACACAGCTGTGTGTCGTTCCACGTTACAAAGGGGGGTAAAGACAATCACACACGGAAGACACACACACACACACAGTCCCTACAGAAGCGACACACTGACAAATTTATAGACACAGAAGACACACACAGAAGATACACACAGTCCCTACACACAAGACAAACACTGACAGTCCCTACACACAGGACACACACGACAATCCCTACACAGAAGAGACACATGACAATCCCAAACACACAACAATCCCTACACACAGAAGACACGCACCACAACGACCATCCCTACCAAACACACGACAATCCTAAAACACAGAAGACACGAACAAAACGACAATCCCTAACACAGACAAACCCACACGCACACCACGACAATCCTACACACAGAAGACACTTGCACAAACACGACAATCCCTAACACAGAAACACACACCACACACAACACGGACCAATCCCTACCACACAGAAGACAAGCACAAACCCGACAACTAAACACAGAAAACACACACACACGCACACACGAACAATCCCTAACACACAGGAAAACACACCACACGCACACACGACAATCCTACACACAGAAGACACACCACACGGGGACAATCCCTACCACAGAAGACACACACACCGCACACACAACAATCTGCCTACACACAGAAAACACACACACGCACACACGACAATCCCTAAAACAGAAGAAACCACACACGCACCCAGGACAATCCTACACACAGAAGGAAGAAGACACCACACCACGCAACACGACATCCCTACACACAGAAGACACACACACGCACACACGACAATCCCTACCCCACAGAAGACACACACACACAGACAATCCCTCCCACAGAAGACACACACGACCCACAATCCCTACACACAGAAACACACAGCACAACACAATCCCCACCACAGAAGGACCACAACCATCGCACTCACTACGTCACAAAACAATACACACACACTACAACCCACAGAAGCCCATCCACATCACACCCTAGACCCACACCACTACACACGCTAGCACCACTACCACCTCACACCACGACAATCCCTACACACATAAGACACCAGCACACACGACACCTACAGTCCCTACACACAGAAGACCACCCACACACACACAATCCCTACACACAATCACTACCCGACATACCACCAGAAGACACCCCAACTTGCAGCACACACTATCCCTACACACAGAAGCACCTACACGGCACACACGACTGATCCCTACACACAGAAGAAACACACGCACACACGGACAATCCTACACACAGAAGAACACACAAGACAATCCGACACACAGGAGGACCACACAAGCACAACAATCCCTTCACCAGAAGACACAACAGAAACCACCACGACAATCCTACACACAGAAGACCACGCACACCGACAATCCCTACAACAGAAGCCACACACACGACAATCTACACACAGAAGACACACACGCACACACACGACAATCCCTACACACAGAAGAACACACACACGCACACACGACAATCCCTACACACAGAAGACACACACACGCACACACGACAATCCTACACACAGAAGACACACACACGCACACACGACAATCCCTACACACAGAAGGACACACACACGCACACACACGACAATCCCTACACACAGAAGACACCACACACGACAATCCCTACACACAGAGACCACACGCACACACGAAAATCCATACACAACAGAAGGCACAAACGACAATACCTACCAAACAGAAGACACACCGCACACACGACTATCCCTACACAACGAAGACACCACGCAAACACGACTAGTCCTACCACAGAGGCACACACGACAATACCTACACACAGAAGGGACACACACGCACCACAAGACATCCCTACACACAGAAAGACACACGCAACACGACTATCCCTACACACAGAAGACACACCCGCACCACGACAAAAATCACCCCCCTTAACAAGAAGACACACACACGACAACCCTACACACAGGGGAGACCACACGCACACAACAATCCTTCACAAAGGAGGCACCACACAACACGACAATCCTACACACAGGAGGAAACATACGACAAGCCACACACACACACACGACAATCCCTACACACACACACACACGACAATCCCTACACACACACACACACGACAATCCCTACACACACACACAAACGAACAATCCTACCCACAAACACAACACGACAATCCCTAACACACACACACAACACGACAAATCCCTACACACACACCACACACGACAATCCATACCACACCCACACGACAATCCCTACAAACACACAACACACGACAATCCTACACACACCACACACGACAATCCCGACACACAAGACAATCCCTAACCACACGACAATCCCTACCACACACACACCAGACAATCCCTACCACACACCACAGACAATCCCTACCACACGCAATCCCTACACACAACACACGACAATCCCTACACACACACTCACGACAATCCCTACACACACACGACAATCCCTACACACACACACGACAATCCCTACACACACACACACGACAATCCCTAACACACACACACACACGAAAGTCCTACAACCCACAACACACACAAACACACCACACCCACACACACGACAATCCCTCCACACACACATCACACACGAAATCCCTACACACACACACACAACACACGACAATCCCTACACACACGACAATCCCTACAAACACACGACATCCTACACACACACGACAATCCCTACACACACACCGACTAATCCCTTACACACACACACGACAATCCCTACACACACACACGACAATCCCTACACACACACACACGACAATCCCTACACACACTAGACAACACACACACACGACAATCCCTACACACACACCCCACCACACACACCACCCCCACCCACACACACACGGGGCCAATCCCTCCCACACACACACGACCCAATACCTACACCCACACAAACACGACAATCCCTACACACACACAAGACAATCCTAACAAACACACAAACGGACAATCCCACACACACACCCACACACGACATCCCTACACACACACACGACCATCCTACCACACACGACAATCCCTACAACAAGACAACACACACGACACACACGACAATCCACAACAGAAGACAAACACACGGGACAATCCCTACCACACAGAAGACACACCACGACCAAGCCCTCACAGAAGACACACACGGACAATCCCTACACAAGACGTACGCACACCACTGCAAGCCCTAACCAAAACGAAGAAACACACACTGCCCTACACACAAGACGTGCGCACACCACGTACAGTTCCTACAAAGAAGACACAACGACAATCCCTACACACGAAGACACACACAGAGACTGACAGTCCCTATACACCAGAAGGACAGCTGGGGACAGGCTCACCCCCACACAAAAAGAAGACACACACACTGACCGTCCACACACACAATCCTACACACACACAATAAACAGCCTACAAACAGAAGACACACACAACACACGACATTTCCTACAGACAGGATACAACACTATCACTATACACAGAAGACCACGTGACACACACACACTGACACTCCCTACAACAGAACACACACACAGTCCCCTTACACCAATCAATGTTGTGATGTGTGAGCCGAGATTAGGATGTTGGGTTTCCAAGTTACCCCCCCACCCCTTGCAGAGACATCGGGGGGGAGGGGGATTTGACAGAGTTGTCACAGCCTAGCCTGGGCAGGGAAGGGGTTCCCTCCCGCGAGCACCAAACTCAGGAAGTGTGGTAAATATGTGGCCGTTGGGATCGGGGAGGTCAGAGGAAGGTAGTGAATCAGAGGAGCGCCGCGCAGGACGCGAGGCGTACAACCGCCTCACTAAGGCAGCCCTTTCGCCCGGACACAGCGTAGCCGCCCGAGCGGGGGGGACCCACGCCTGTCCCATTAGGGGGACACGGCGCGACAGAGCCTTATACAGTACGAAGCAAAGAAAAGCACTATTTGCGGGGTTCCTGGAAAGATGGACAGCCGACACCGCGCGTGAAAATGTTGAAAAGGGGGGGGGGGGGGGGGAGGAGGATTGTCAGGCTTGCACGACAGGGTCGTTACAAGTACACAGAATGGATAAGGCGCTGTCGCGCGCGTGTCCCCCTAATGTGACAGGCGTGGGGTCCCCCGCTCGGTGCGGCTACGCTGTGTATCCGGGCGAGAAGGGGCTGCCTTAGTGAGGCTGGTTGACGCCTGCGCTTCCTGCGCGGCGCTCGCTAGATTCACTAACTTCCTCTGACCTCCCCGATCCCAAACGGCCAAATATTTACACACTTCCTGATTTTGTGCTCGTCGTGGGACGGTAACCCCTTCCCTGCCAGGCTAGGCTGTGACACTCTGCAAATCCCCATCCCCCCCGATGTCTCTGCAAGGGGTGGGGGGTGTACTTGGAGACCCCAACATCTAATCTCGGCTCAAACACTCACAACAGTGATTGTGTAGGGACTGTGTGTGTGTTCTGTGTGTAGGGAGTGTCAGTGTGTGTGTGTCAGCGTGTCTTCTGTGTATAGGGATAGTGTGTGTATCCTGTCTGTAGGAACTGTCAGTGTGTGTGTGTGTGTCTTCTGTGTGTAGGGACTGTGTATGTGTGTGTGTGTAGGGATTGTGTGTGTGGACGGTCAGTGTGTGTGTCTTCTGTGTGTGTGGGGGTGAGACTGTCAGCGTGTCTTCTGTGTATAGGGACTGTCAGTCTTCTGTGTGTGTGTCTTCTGTGTGTAGGGATTGTCGTGTGTGTCTTCTGTGTAGGAACTGTAAGTGTGTGCGCACGTCTTGTGTGTAGGGACAGTGTGTGTTTCTTCGTTTTGTGTGTAGGGCTTGTCAGTGTGTGCGTACGTCTTGTGTAGGGATTGTCGTGTGTGTCTTCTGTGTAGGGATTGTCGTGTGTGTCTTCTGTGTGTAGGGATTGTCGTGTGTGTGTCTTCTGTGTGTAGGGATTGTCGTGTGTGTGTCGTGTGTGTGTCTTGTGTGTAGGGATTGTCGTGTGTGTGTAGGGATTGTCGTGTGTGTGTGGGATTGTCGTGTGTGTGTGTGTGTGTGTGTGTAGGGATTGTCGTGTGTGTGTGTGTGTAGGTATTGGGTCGTGTGTGTGTGTGAGGGATTGGCCCCGTGTGTGTGTGGGTGGGGGTGGTGTGTGTGGTGGGGTGTGTGTGTAGGGATTGTCGTGTGTGTGTGTTGTCTAGTGTGTGTAGGGATTTGTCGTGTGTGTGTGTGTAGGGATGGTCGTGTGTGTGTGTCGGGATTGTCGTGTGTGTGTGTAGGGATTGTCGTGTGTGTGTAGGGATTGTCGTGTGTGTGTAGGGATTGTCGTGTGTGTGTAGGGATTGTCGTGTGTGTAGGGATTGTCGTGTGTGTGTGTGTGTGTGTGTAGGGATTGTCGTGTGTGATGTGTGTGTGGAGGGATTGTCGTGTGTGTGGGTGTGGTGTGTTTGTGTGTGTTGTGGGTTGTAGGACTTTCGTGTGTGTGGGTGGTGTTAGGGATTGTCGTGTGTGTGTGTGTAGGGATTGTCGTGTGTGTGTGTAGGGATTGTCGTGTGTGGTGATGTAGGGATTGTCGTGTGTGTGTGTGTAGGGATTGTCGTGTGTGTGTGTGTAGGGATTGCGTGTGGTAGGGATTGTCTGTGGTGTGTGGTAGGGATTGTCTGGTGTGTGTGTGGTAGGGATTGTCGTGTGGTTAGGGATTGTCTTGTGTGTCGGGATTGTCGTGTGTGGTGTGTGTAGGATTGTCGTGTGTTGTGTGTTTGTAGGGATTGTCGTGTGGGTGTGGTATGGATTGTCGTGTGTGGTGTGTGTGTAGGGATTTGTCGTGTTGTGTGTGTGTGTTAGGGATTGTCGTGTTGTGTTTGTGGGTAGGATTGTTCGTTTGTGTGTGTGTGTAGGGATTGTCGTGTGTGTGTGTGTGTAGGGATTGTCGTGTGTGTGTGTGTGTAGGGATTGTCTGTGTGTGTGTGTGTGGCTTGTCGTATGTTTCCTCCTGTGTGTAGGATTGTCGTGTTGTGTGGTGCCTCCTTTGTGAAGGATTGTTGTGTGCGTGTGGTCTCCCCTGTGTGTAGGGTTGTCGTGTGTGTGTCTTCTTGTTAAGGGGGGTGATTTTTGTCGTGGTGCGGGTGTGTCTTCTGTGTGTAGGGATAGTCGTGTTGCGTGTGTCTTTCTGTGTGTAGGGATGTCTTGTGGTGCGTGTGTGTCCCTTCTGTGTGTAGGTATTGTCGTGTGTGCCTCTGTGGTAGGACTAGTCGTGTTTGCGTGGTGTCTTCGTTGTGTAGGGATAGTCGTGTGTGCGGTGTGTCTTCTGTTTGGTAGGTATTGTCGTTTGTGCCTTCTGTTGTGTATGGATTTTCGTGTGTGCGTGTGTTTTCTGTGTGTAGGGATTGTCGGGTTGCGTGTGTGGTGTCTTCTGTGTGTAGGGATTGTCGTGTGTGTGCGTGTGTCTTCTGTGTGTAGGGATTGTCGTGTGTGCGTGTGTCTTCTGTGTGTAGGATTGTCGTGTGTGCGTGTGTGTGTCTTCTGTGTGTAGGGATTGTCGTGTGTGCGTGTGTGTGTTCTTCTGTGTGTAGGATTGTCGTGTGTGTGCGTGTCTTCTGTGTGTAGATTGTCGTGTGTGTGGCTTCTGTTGTAGGGATTGTCGGTGTGCGTGGTCTTCTGTGTGTAGGATTGTCGTGGTGGTTTCTGTTGTGTCTTCTGTGTGAAGGGATTGTTGTGCGTGTGTGTCTCCTGTGTGTAGGGATTGTCTTGTGTGTTCTTCTGTGTGTAGGATTGTCGTGTGTGCGTGTGTGTCTTCTGTGTGTAGGGATAGTCGTGTGTGCGTGTGTCTTCTGTGTGTAGGGATGTCCGTGTGTGCGTGTGGGTGTCTTCTGTGTGTAGGATTGTCGTGTGTGCGTGTGGTGTCTTCTGTGTGTAGGGATTGTCGTGTGTGCGTGTGTCTTCCTGTGTGTAGGGATTGTCGTGTGTGCGTGTGTGTCTTCTGTGTGTAGGGATTGTCGTGTGTGTGTCTTCTGTGTGTAGGGATTGTCGTGTGTGCGTGTTCCCTTCTGTGTGAGGGATTGTCGTGTGGTGCGTGTGTGTTTCTGTGTGTAGGGATTGTCCGTGTGTGTCTTCTGTGTGTAGGGATTGTCTGTGTGTGTGTGTCTTCTGTGTGTAGGGATTGTCGTGTGTGCGTGTGTGTGTCTTCTGTGTGTAGGGATGTCGTGTTGCGTGGTGTGGTGTCTTCTTCCTTCTGTGTGTAGGATTGTCCTGGGTGCGTGTGTGGTTTCTTCTGTTTTAGGGATTGTCGTGTGTGCGTGTGTGTGTTTTCTGTGTGTAGGCAGATTGTTGTGTGTGCGGTGTGTGTGTCTTCTGTGGTAGGGATTGTCCCCGTGTGGTGTGTCTTCTGTGTGTAGGATTGTCGTGTGTGCGTGTGGTGTGTTTTCCTGTGTGTTAGGGATTGTTCGTGTGTGCGTGTGTGTGTGTTTTCTGTGTTTAGTTGTCGGGTTTGTGCTTGTCTTCTGTGTGGTAGGGATTGGTCCGTGTTGTGTGTGGTGTGTGTTTCTGTGTTAGGGATTGTCGTGTTTGTGCAAGTGTCTTCTGTGTGTAGGATTGTCGTGGTGTGCGTGTGGGTTTGTCTGTGTTAGGGATTGTCGTTTTGTTCGTGTCTTCTGTGTTTTAGGATTGTCGTGTGTTTGGTAGGGATGGTCGTTGTGGTGCGTGTCTTCTGTGTGTAGGGATTGTTGGTGTGTTTGGATTGTCCCTGTGTCTCTTTCTGTGGGATTGTCCGGTTTGTCCTGTTTAAGGACTGTTCCAGTGTTTGTCTTGTGTGTAGGGACTGTGTGTATCTTCTTTTGTGTCTTCTGTGTCATAATTTGTTCAGTGTGTCGCTTCTGTAGTGAACTGTGTGTGGTTGTGTCTTCCGTGTGTGATTGTCTTTACCCCCCTTTGTAACGTGAACGACACACAGGAGCTGTGTAGCTGCGCACAGCATTGCCATGTTGTGTTAGGTGTCACTCATTACAACCGCAATGATTCCCAAGTCTCCTGCTAACGAAGGTCCGTGCCTCCGCCCATAATCACGCCCTGTAACATCAGATCCCATTTAAACACGCCCAGCCCCCGTGACACATCCTTCCATGTACACACGCCACCCCGTTGTACACAATCCCATGTACACAGCCACGGCCCGTGGCACACACTCCCATGTCCACCCACCCTGTACAATCCACGTGCACCGTCACAGGCCCGTGTTACACACGTCCCCGTGCTGCACACACGCCTTACAGCAGCTAAATCATTCGTAGTGTAAGCAACAGTGCACCATGTATAGATCCCGCGCACGCCACTCACGTGACACACTCCCATGTACACGACCCACTGTCCCGTGTACAACATCCTCATTCCACACGGCCACGGCCCGCTGTACACATCTCCATTACACACGCCACGGCTCCGTGATACACATCCCATGTACACAACGCCACGGCCCGTGTACCACTCCCAGTACACACGCCACGGCCCTGTACACACTCCCATTTCACACGCCCGGCCATTACCCACGCCACGGCCGTGTCCACAGTCCCATGTAACACACGCCACGGGCCCATGTAGCACACTCACGGCCCCCGTGTACACATCCGATAAACCGGTCCTATTCTACGTCCCCGATGCCCCGCGCGGCTTGTGTGTGTATGGTGCGCCACATCTTATTGGCGTGTATATGAGCGTGTGCCTACCCATTTGGCCACAATACCCATGAAGATGGACGCGGGAAGAGCGAAAACGATCTCCAACACTTTATAATTTCTACCGTGCCGCGTCTAACCCTTACTAACTGCCAAACTGGCCTCCGCCATGTGGTGGCACACAATGTCTTAGGGGGCGACGCTAACGGTGTGTGTGTTGACAAGGGACGGGCGGTAGTGGTGTGGCGGGGGAGGTGGGGGTGGATGGGGCATCTGGAGTTCTGGCAGTGAATGGGGTTAAGAGTCGCGCCTGTGGACTTTGTGAGAGCAACCAGCACCCATGTGCCTGGTTGCGGTGGTTATATGGGAGGGGGAGGAGGGAGAGCACTAAGATATAGGGGCATTTTCTAATAGTGGGGCGGGTTTTGGTAGTTGCTGATTCATGTGGGGGGGGGGGGGGTCAAGGGTTATTGATTGGGGCGGGGGGGTCAGGGTTTCGGAGTGGTGTGTGGGGGGGGGGTCACGGGTTATCTGCTTTGGGGGGTGGGGGGGTCAGTGTGTATCTGATTGGGGTGGAGTGTGGGGGGTCCCCAGGGTGTATCTGGATTGGGGTGGGGGGGGGGGGTCAGGGTTATCTGCATGTGGGTGGGGGGTCAGGGTTACTGATGTGGGTGGGGGGTCAGGGTATCTGATGTGTGGGGGTGTGCAGGGTAGGGGGTGGGGGCAGGGTTATCTGATGTGGGCGGGGGTGGTCAGGGTTTATCTGATTGGTGGGGCGGGGAGGTCAAGGTTATCTGATTGTGGCGGCGGGGGGGGGGGTCAAGGTTATCTGATGTGGGTGGGGGGTACAGGTCTATGGGGTGGGGGGTCACGGGTTATCCCTGATGTGGTGCGGGGGGGGGTCAGGGTTATTGTGTGGGGGGCTTGGGTAGCGAGGGGGTAGGGTCTATGTGGGGCGTGGGGTCAGGTTAATCGATTGTGGGCGGGGGGGCGGGGTCGGGGCCAGTTTCTGATTGGGGCGGTGGGGGGGTCATGTTTATTCTGATGTGTGGGCGGGGGTCTGGTATCTGATGTGGGGGTCGGCGCGCTGCAGGGAGAAGGATTTGGTGTCAGAGATGATAGATTCGGGGATTTTATTTTGTTGAGATGCGGAGCCCGCCCCAGGATAATATTTACATTTTCAATAAGGGCTGTTTATATACAACGCTGCTTTATTATATTCCTCCCGGGCGTCCCGCGGGCTCGAGGGGGGGGGTCGCGGTGGCGCCGTGTGGGGGGGTAAACTAGGAATGGCCTGTTTTAGTTTTAACCGCTTCACTGCCAGAGAGAACCACAGGTGTGTTTCCCGGGGAACTTTTCAAGTGAAAGTTTAGCGTTTTCAGATATTGAATTCCAGCTTCTCATCTCTGTAGGAACCAAACCGCGTTTTTACAATCTTTACCTTCTCTCTCTCTCGCTCTCTCTCTCGTAATGAGCTCGCACTCTCTTGTAATGAGCTCGCACTCTCGCACTCTCTTGTAATGAGCTCGCACTCTCGCACTCTCTTGTAACGAGCTCGCACTCTCTTGTAATGAGCTCGCACTCTCGCACTCTCTTGTAATAGCTCCGCACCTCTTCTGTAATGACTCTGCACTCTGCAACTCTTGTAAATGAGCTCTGCACCTCAACTCACTTGGGTAATAGCTCACCCTCTGCACTCGCACCTCTGTAATGAGCTCGCACGTCTGTCGCACTCTCCTTTGTACTGAGGCTCGCCCTTCAATCCAGCACTTCTACGTTGGTACCGAGACTCAGCACTCCTCTGTGTAATGAGCTCGCACTGCCATCCTCGCACTCTCTTTTAAGAGCCTCGCAATCTTCTTGTAATGAAAGCTCTCAACTGCTTTTGTCCTCTGTAATGAGTCTCGACTCTCGCCCTCCTTGTTATGAGCTCCACTCTCCTCGCCACTCTCGTTGTGATGAGCTCCGCACTCTCTGTATGAAGCTCGCACTCTCTCTTGAATGAACTCGCACTCTCTTGTATGGCTCGCACTCTCTTGCCCTTTTTGGTCCCAGGTTACTTGTGATTTCTCCCATTTTGTGTCTGCAGAGCTAAAGGGAAGGACGTTTATTACACTGGAGGATAAACGCGATGTTGCAGTTTGGGGACGCTTTCTACCCGTGCTAATCACATGGCGACGTTCTTTTCCTCTGCTGTATTGTAATGTATCTGGTTGTATATCACGTCCTGTATATTTATATTTCATTTCTTGTTCTAAATGACTCTGACATTGCCTCTGGCCGTGGGAACGTTGCTTCTTACGCTAAACCTCCTCCTATTCCCCATATAACTCCTCCTATTACCCATAATACATCTCTATTACCCCATATAAACCCTCGATTACCACCCATATAAAACCCTCCTATTACCCATATACCTCCTCCTATACCTTTACCCTATAACTCCCCTATTACCCCATATAGACTCCTCCTCTTACCGGCCCATATACACTTCCTAGCAATAACATCCTCTATTACCCATATAACCCTCCTATTACGCCATATAACGCTCCTATTACCACCATACCCTCCCATTAACCCCATATAACTCCTCCCATTACCGGCCCATAAACCGCGTCCATGTAACTCCTCCTAATTACCCCTATAAACCGCCCATGTAACTCCTCCTTACCCATATAACCGCTCCTATAACTCCTCCTATTAACCATATAAACGCTCCCTTAACTCCTCCTATTACCCCAGATAACCGCTGCCCGATAACTCTCCTATTGCCCCACATAACTCCCTTCTTTTACACCTCCTATGACCCCCATATAACTGCTCCCTCATAACACCATATAATCTCGCCCTATAACGTCCTATGCGAAGTAGTAACTCTCGGGGCTTGTCAGCGCGCGCCCGGCCCGGTTTCTTTCCTCGGGTTCTCAAGTCGCTAACTGAGGCCCGCGCGCGCCGTGCCGTTATCTCGGCTTCATCAGCAGCGATGGTTACCGTGTGCTCGCCGCACAAACAAAGCCTCTGTGTTTAATAGCCATGAACTGTAAATAAAGTCGTGGTACTCATGTCCCCATCACACGCTGTCCCCCACCCCCTCCTCCGCTAAGACCACGGGGCTCGCATGCACAGATGGGTGGGCGGGGGGGAAGACCTTTGTTGTAGACACACTCTTGTACCCACCCCCTGGGCGGTTGCCTGTGGATCTAGAAGCACCTCTTACATTTTTGGTAAGCATGGCAGTCTGGGGCTGGGGGGGGCAGTTTGGCGATGTACGATTGTATATTAATTGGCGCTGGCCTCGCCGTCCGTCATACTACTGCATCAGCTGTAACGCTGGGGAATGCTGGAATAACAGTGTCCCCGGCCTTCCTACTGCGGGGGGAATAAGACAGGTGTGATTGTTTACCTGGTGCCCGCTTCCCCTGATGTGTGTGTTGTGTGTGTGTATCAGTGTTGTGTGTGTGTGTGCGTGTGGTATATATATTTGTGTGTGTGTGTGTGTTTTTTGTTGTGTGTGTGTTGTGTATATCCATATATATATAAAGCAGAAAATTAGCCGGTTAGTACCAGTTGCGATAGTGCGAATAAATGATTTCTTCAGTATTAGGTGATCCTTTTTTTATTGGACTAACAATTTATGTCATGCGGAAGCTTTCGAGAGTTTCTCCTCTCTTCCTCAGTGACAAGATATATACCCAGAATCTATGGCTAAAACAGTGTAGAGAGAGGAAGCGAGACCTGAAGAAGAGAGGAGAACTCTCGAAAGCTTGTCCTATGACATAAATTGTTAGTCCAATAAAAAAAGGTATCACCTAATACTGAAGAACTCATTTATTGTGCACTATGTGTATATACATATATATATATATATATATGTATGTATGTATTATGTCTTCTTTTGTCCCCCCCCTGTTCTATCCCCTCCTCGTAAACCCTGTTCTACCCCCTCCTCGTAACCTCTGTCCCCCTCTCCCGCACCTCCTAGCTATGCCCCCCACACCGCTGCAGCCAGAGTTTATCCTACAGATTTTAGTGGGATCGCCGTCCTATAAACCTCAGTTGTCCCTTTTTAAAGTTAAATGGAAATGTCCCTCTTTACAGAGGTCTCTCCCCACGGACGCGAGACTGTGGCAGCGCACGGGTTAATAGGGGGAACTTTGCCGACCCCATTGATGAATATCCTCTCTCCGCTGTGTTTCGGGGTCTCTTGTCCTGCACGTTAGATCCAGGGGTTAATGTGAGACGGGAACACTGCCCCAAAGGGTTAATGTCCTGTGCCTTTCCTGCCTCTCACAATAGCACGTGTGTGTGTATGTGTTTACGTGTGTGTGTGTGTGTGTGTGTGTGTGTACGTGTGGCTCTGTAAGTTCTCCCGGGAGAACTTACAGAGCCACACGTACACACACACACACACACACACATACATATATACACACACACATGTATACATACATACATACACACATACATATATACACACACACATACATATATACACACACACATACATCTGGTAAGTGGGGAGAACTTACAGAGCCACACATATACACACACACATACATATATACACACACACATGTATACATACATACATACACACATACATATATACACACACACATACATATATACACACACACATACATATATACA